>NTHP01000165.1:1335310-1363701 GCA_003416845.1 Oplegnathus fasciatus
AGCATGCCTGCTTCCACCTCCTGTATGGCCTGTCTCATGTCCTCTGGGGTCCACTTTCTCGTCTTCCTCTCCCTCTTCTTATTTTGCCAGCCGATAGGCATCTACAAATGCACATTAATTTTTTGCACAGTCAGAAATAAATTCTAAATTAGGTTTATAGGCACAGTTCATGTCTTTTCATTTAATATCTTGATGCTCCTGTAAAAAAATCTCTCTCTCTCTCACACACACACACACACACACACACACACACACACACACACACACCTTACCTACGTTTCTTACTTTAACTCCCCGTTTTGTCTTCTATCTGTTTCTTCCCGTCTCTTTTCTCCCTCTTCCTGTCTCTTTTCTGCTACTTGTCTCTTGTCTGCTTCTTCCTGTCTCTCTTCTCCCTGTCTCCTTCTTGTCTCTCCTTCTGCCTCTTGGTTGCTCTTGCTTCTTGTGAAGGAATTTTCCGTCTTTATATTAAAGGTAATAAGACACAATGATTCCCCATAACGTGACTTAGGTCGGGATTAGGTACGCATAGTTCTTTGTTTATGATCCAATATCCAGTAGAATCTTCAAACATCTATAGCTGGATGAAGAATAGCCTTATATGAACACAGAGTGAATCTGAGGGGTTAAGTACTCCCGGTTTGGGAAGAAAACCTTCAGAATTGGGTGGTATTACACAGTGTTTGTTTGTATAGCTCATCTCTTTTCTCCTCAATCGAGATTCAGTAAATGCTTCTGTGTAAGACATCCAGGTCTCCTGAAACTTCTTTGCTCATGAGTTAATCAGCTCCCAGATTTCCTTCACAAACTGCCATCACAAACAGGATCCAAGAAGAACAAAGACTGGTAAGTGCAAAGTTTCTTTTATTTTGCCTTACCATGGCTGTGTTTGACGGGATCATAAAGAAACTGCGTGTATTTTCTGCAAATTTGGCTGTGAGCATCTAAGGCGGCTGAACCCTCTGAGAGCGTTGCTTGGGATGAATGTGCCATATAAACCTCTCAGTAGATGTTCAAATCAAAACTGATATGTTTAAAATAAGCAGAAAACAGAGAAATCAAGTGAGCTAAATGTGGTTAACTCGATGTGTTTTAATCATTTCCAGATTTTGTATAAAATAAATATGTTAGGTGTAGTGCTGCTGTCAGTGGTGAGTAGATTTGAAAAAAAAGACTGGTGTGTGTTTTTTTTTTAAAGAAAAAGCCCACAGCGCCACAACTGGGTGTCTTTTTTTCCGGGGCAACTTTGGGTTGCGCCCAACACAGGTAAGACCCACAGAGAGGTTAAACCCATGGGAAGACGTTCTGTGGTAAGCTGAAAGAGGCTTATTTCAGTTAATCAAGACCAGTGGTGAATCTGTGTCTGTCGGGAAATGGGAGACTCTGCTATGCTTTTGGCTTCAGAGGCCTAGGTGCCGATTGTAGATTGTGTACACAAGGCGAAGAGTTTTTGCTTATTAAGTCTCAAATTGCCAAACACTGACAGTAAAACAAAAAGGAAGAGTGTGGACATTTTGATGCTGCTGCAGTGTTTCTGGATGTGCATGTGTGTGTTCTGTGTATGCTGTAAATATGGGTAAAAAACAGTCCAGAGCAGAGGATAAAAATGAATCTGTAGTTGATTCACCAAAAGCTAAAATTAAAAGAGAAGATGTACAGCAAAAAGGTCAATCTGCCATTAATAAGCAATCAAAGACACAATCACAGACAACGCCACAGAATCACAGCATCCCACATCACACTATAAAGCAATGTTTTTTCCACACATGCCTGCAGGAATTGTAGGTAGACAGGAGGGGTGGACTTTTCCTTTCACTTTGCTCATGTGTGGATGGACAAAGGTGAAAGTCAAAAGCAAGAGGAAACTTTGTGCTCTGAGATTGAGAAAATAAGTACCAATGTTAGTGCTAAAACTCACACCCTGTTGATTAGAAGTTCCAAAATAGAGCTGATAAAGACAAAACACCCTGACCAGATTGAAAAACAAGCCTATGCTACGTTCCGGAGTTATTCACAGCCTCATCCCATAATAGGAAAATTAGTACAACAATACAAAAATACTTAATTACAAGTAAAAGTCCTGCATTCAAGATTTTACAAGAGTAAAAGTACAATATTAAAGCAGCTCAATGGAACTTTTCCTGTGGACAAAGGCGGTCGTGTTTCACTTAACGTTAGGTTACATGTTCCCTTCGCTTCACTCCCCCCTGCAAGGAGACTTTGCACTTACCCTTTGCTTTGCCAGGAGGAGAGCGGGTGGCAGCTCCGGAGACGGACCTTCAGCTAGAGGCTGAAGCAACTGGAATTCAGCCAGAGCAAACCCCACCACCATTTTGTCTGATGTCACGGAAAAATCCGACCTAGTAGCAGGCATTAAGAATAACTATTAGAAATGGATAGAAATAGCCAGTCTTCTCACTGTTGGTCTCGTTTGCTTATGTAGGTCATATAGAGGCATCGGTATTAAATTGAGACTGTTTCATAACCAGTTAAATACTCCACAGAATAAGTTTAACCTCTGAAATGTAGCGGAGTAGAATTATACATGTACCTAAGGTGATAAATGATAAATAAGCAAATCGATAAATAACAGTGCTAGGCAGACAGCTGATTTTTGTCACTTTGTGTTTCCCAAAACCAAAAGGGTCTGTAACAGAGTTTATCAAATGCTTTCAGAAGGTGTGGGAATCTAATGTAGGCATAAAATGGAACAATGTGAACCACTACTAGTAAATACTCGAAGTATCTGCATTCGTTATGTTTCTCTGCTCATTTATTCAGGTTTTTCCTTTAATTTGTCTCCTGTCTGTATACTATATACTGTATTTAGTTGTAAACCAAACTATTTGACAAACTGAAATTGTGACCTGATGATAGCGCTAGATGAAAAGTCAGATGATTAAGTTATCAGGGTTCATCCTCTGATCACCATGAATGGCTTTACAAAATTTTGTGGCAATCCTTCCAGCAGTTGTTGAGATATCCATCCATCATGGTAATCCACCCAATAGTAGTTGAAATATTTCAGTCTGGACCAAAGACCAAAAATATATTGAACCAACCAACCAACAGACAGACAGTCTTCAGACAGGGCTGTTGCTCTGCAGATGAAGCTGCAAAAAATAAGGTGGCAGCCTCAATGTTTTGGACCATCAGCTCTACATTTGCATCAATTTGATGCATACCTGTTTTGACTTACTAAATTTGAATGACCTGATAGAATTACGACCCAACCTTAATATCCTTTCGATGGTGGAATTAATGATCTCCCTGCAAGAGTTCAAATGTAGTTGTTGTGTTAATGTATTATTCTTTATGATGCACATTTGTTTTCAACATTAGAGAGGCTCTCAGTGGGAGTGAACAAAGAGCCTGACCACTTGAAAGTATTAATTGTGTTAAATAAATCCTCAGTCCCACAGCCATGCAACATGTTGTATGCAAGCCATTATTCATACTCTGTCTGTCTGCAGGTATATCATCCTTGTGGCGGTAAATATTCTGAGTCAGCTGGAGAGTAAAGTTCACCCATACAGTAAATTCAGATACCAGAGTCATGCAGGCTACAGCTGAATATGGATGCAATATGGATGCACTTTTAATGACCCATCTGAGCTGAGAGTGCTGTGCAAAACCATGAGAAAAAAAATTTCAGGTCCTCTACTCTCTCTTTCATCCCTCATCTCACTATTAAAACACAGTACAATTTCTTAGTCAATACACATTTTGTGTATATAGAAATGGCTGTCATTTGGAACTTAGCTTGGTCGTATATTTTGTATGTTAAGTCAAAGGATAAGTTTGGTATTATTCATTTTGCCAGTAGTTTCTGAAAAAATCTTCTAAATCCTCTAAATATAGAGGTTTCATTTTTTTAAAAGGCGCAGTAATTAAAATTGTTTGCAAATGTTATTAAAACAGGAGGAAATATCCACATTTGGTGCTCTAGTGAGTATTTCTGGCAGCAGGACGGTGTATGGGATTGAACTAAAATAGATTACAGTGTGTGTGTTCATGGTAATGAAGGAACATGTCATCCAGTGTCACGGTGTGGCTCATTGAGGTGTTTTTAATAGTCTGTAGACAACAATTAATCTCTGTGGCACGGAGGAATAAGATATATCAGGCTTTGGATGCACACACAATACTTGTTAGTAGGATACATTTATTATTGGTTTGAGTCTGCAAATGGGATTTCTTAACAAGAAGACAATCTTTCTGCCATGCACAAATACTGTAGAAAGGAAGAATTTCAAAAACGTTGTCAGTGAATGTTAAAAAATGCGGCATTGAACATAATCCACGGTTTTGCTGAATCATCCAATATTAATGTTCTTGTCTGGCAATAGGGTTCTGGGAGTTGATTGCACATCATACAAAAGGGGAATTAAGTACAAATCTGATAATTGTCATACACATGTTAACACTTATAACCATCGCTGGAGAATGTGCTTTTGAGGTGAGACAGGTGAGAGTGTGAATTGTGAAATGCATACAAAATGACACATATTGCTGCTCTGTACTTGTTTCTGATTGGGTCTCTGATTTCTGATCTTTGATAATTAATTTTTGCATGACAGTGAGGGTAGGTTTTCTACAAGTCTGTTTTGGATCAGCTGCAAAAATTTTGGACCTGTGAGTCTCCTTTGATTTTTCTTTTCATTTGAAAACCCATCCAAAATATGACCAATCTAAAGTAATGAGAGCATTAGAAATCTTCTTCGGAAAATATGCTGTTTGGATTAGCAAACACAGTTAGCTAACCAGCGTGAAATGAAGTTCAGCAGTAAATATATATGGAAATCAGCTCATGTGTGACCCAGGGTTCCGTGTTTGTTTGGGTCAGTGTTTCTGAACCAACAAAATATGTGTTAATTACCAACTCTAGAGCTACTGTAGCTTCTGTTGGGCTTCTGTTGCCTTCCAGATGACAGCTTCCACTCCATCTTCAGAGTCTCCAGACAGTCATTTAAGCTACATTACATTACATTACTCTCCTAAACCCTCGTCCTGGGAGTCCATCATTAATTGCTTTTTCAAGCTCTCAAACAGATAACAGGCACAGACAGTTTAGCGCAGAGGCGACACAGTGTCACAGTAATGACCCTCTTCAATGCAAACACAGTCACATAACCTCCACTCCAGCCCAGTGCAGCTTCCTGTTTTCCCCAGTGTTTCTGAAGCTGATCGTCCTCCTGCACCAAACACTCAGGGCAGCAGCCAGAGCAATTTAAAAACTGGCACAGCTGCTGCATAGTAGACTGATAGGAGTTACTGGGCCATGTCACTAAGGAGAGAGATACCTGTAAGTCTGCTGGAGGGACAGCCAGTTGGCAGGCTGACATGCTGGGAAGTTTTCCTCATGAGATTATGACCTTGATAAACTGTATGTTACTGGTAGCCCCCCTCATACAAGTATCTGCTTATCACTACAATTTAAATTTAACTGGCATTGAATTAACTCAAAGGTAAAGCTGTTCTGTTCATCATCTCTTCAAACCAACTCTGATCATTTGAGGCATTAAGTAGGGCGGGGTTTGAACAGACAGAAGTGGGATACAAAGACTGTTTGCAAGTGACAAGTACTGTATATCCCAAGTCAAGTCCCAAGTTAGACCAAGTCCCAAGCCACATCCCAAGTCTAGACCAAGAAGTCCCAATTCAAGTCCCAAGCCAAGTCTCACATATTAACCAATAAGTCCCATGTCAAGATCAACAAGTCCCATGTCAAGTCTTAATTCTAGACCAAAAAGTCCCAAGCCATGTCCGAAGTAAAGACCAAGAGGTCCAAAGCCAAGTCCCACATCTAGACCAACAAGTCCCAAGTCAAGTGCAAAGTCTGCTGATCTGCACTAACAAACGCACCTTAACTTCCTGCTCGCGATTGGCTGCTGTTGGATTGATTCAAAGTATATCTGTTGTCAGCAAAATGAAGAGCTGATTCTCTGTACACTTTTTGATAACTAATACGGCTTGGGGTGGATATCAAGTCATTTCGAGGCTTAATTGAAGTCATGAGTCATTGTTGTTTAAGACAAAGCTGAGGTGCAAGTCTAAGTGCATTAGATATGAATGATGAGCCTGAGCCCAAGTCATGTGACTCAAGTCTTTTGCCAAAAGTCGGTTCTATTTGCAACTGGAAAAATACCCAGATTTGCTAAGTTTTCGCATTAATGAATCTCTCTTTTTTGAGCAACTTGGAAAACATTCAGGCAGCAGGCTTCTCATTTTTAACCAGCGCTGACCAGCAACTTTCATCAGATGAAATAACAGACATCCCTGGCGGCAGCTGCAGGTAATTAAGCCATGAGTAACTTGAATAAAAGCCAAAATGAAACTTTTGGTTGCTGTCTGGTTAACGTGCTCTCTGCAAACTGGGTAACTTGTACAAAAGCTGTACTGTTTGAATTTTATGTCTTGTAAGGCTGATTATATTACCCAAAAATCATTGCCATAGCATCTACATAACACCTAAAAGACACAGATACTAAACTCTACATTTGGTCTTGTGCCAGTGAAAAATGCAGTATCTAACAAACAAAATGTCTTCTTTCAGTTTTCTCGTTCATTTTAACTAGTTTAACAAAATAAACTATTGAGATCATTTACAGTACACAATATATGAATTAGGTGTATCTCTCTGCCGCTATCTATTATTAATATTTATACTAAAATCAACAAAATGTGCATTTAAAGTTGTAATCTTTTTGGACCTCACTTCAGTTTCAGTTTCATCGTCTGTAATAATCAATCTTTTTTTTGTTTGTTCGGCCATAGTAACCGTTTACTCACAATGCTATCAGAGACCGGAAATAACAGTATGCTGCTTCACACACAGGTGAGTTGAAGAGCGAGTTTGTTGTGTTAAAAGCCTTGTTAAAACTGTGTGCCGCTTGTGATTTTTCCGGGAAAGTCGCTGCCGACATCCGGGTTGTAATACTGCAAATGCTGCAGGCTTTCATCAATGGACCATAGGCTCAATCACCATTGTGTTGCATCATTCGGCGATAGATAATGACTTAACAGACGTTTATTTAAATGAAAATCTTCGAGATTATGACTTTAAATATGTAATTTAAAGGTTACTTAACCACACCAAATTGCATGAATTCCAATAGTCCGACAGCTAAGCTAGTTACCCTTTGCAGGAGGTCCCAAAGGGTAGAAGATCCCAGTTCATCAAAATGAATATTTTACATTCACAGCTAGGACAAAATCAATAAGTAAATATAGTTTTTGCTTTAGTTCTCTTGTTTTAGCTGTCTAATTGGCTATTTCTCTATGGCAGAGAATGCAGTAAGTAACAGTGGCTTCTAGAATCCACATGTCAGTTTTACAAGTTGGAATGCCCCAGTTAAACTTTTATGCATATTATATTAATATTTCATCCTTAATATTTATCTTACAGAGGAACCTTTGCTGGTAAGGCTCCAAACTGACCTGTATCTTACAAAGATTTGAGTTTGACAGTAATGCAAAATGATACAGATCAAACAGACAGCTCCAATACACTGGGCCTCAGGGGGTTAGCACCAGATTCCGTTTGGTGTCTGTTAGATGACAAAAAAAGTCTCATGGATCAGAAATGTCAGTATTTAGTGTGACCACCATTTGCCTCATGCAGTGCGACACATGTCTTTCGCATAGAGTTGATTGTGGCCTGTGGAATGTCAGCCCACTCCTCGTCAATGGCAGTGTGAAGTTGCTGGATATTGGCAGCAATTGGAATATGCTGTTGCACACGCCAATCCAGAGCATCGTCCTCACCAGGGTCAAGACCCTGACCATGCCAATTGCACGCTCCCTCAAAACTTGCTGGCGTTATGTTGTGTAATAAAACTGCACATTTTAGAGTGGTCTTTTATTGTGACCAGCCCATCCTGATATGCCACACCTGTCAGGTGGATGGATTATCTTGGCAAAGGAGAAGTGCTCACTAACACAGATTTAAACAAATTTATGAACAAAATTTGAGAGAACTATACCTATTGTGTACATAGAAAAATTCATGGATTTTTAATTTCAACTCGTGAAAAATGGGAGTGAAAACAAAAGTGTTAAATTTTTGTTCAATGTAGTACGCGGAGGCCCATTCAATTCCATTGTATTTAGATCTCATACCTGCAGTATTACACACTGATCAACTGTGAATAAGCTCATTATGACAACACATACAGTTTATGAAATATATACTGTAATGCATTAAGGCCTAATGCTGAAATGTTTTAAAGTCTCAACTTATTCCTATTGCATTTATAACTCAATATATTAAGGTCAATGAGTTTTCATATGGTTAGAAAGTCATCCAAAAATCATGCCAGTGAGCATCAGTGTACACAGCAATCACACACATTTTCTTTAGGAAATGCTTCTCTAGTTATCTTTGTTTAGCTATAAAGTATGTCTGCTGTGTCCTCCTGGAAGTTTGTTCTCTGCCCTGTGTGTAAGTATACTGAAAGCCACTGAGAAATGACGTCAAATTCCTTGTATGTGTCAACATACTTGGCAAACAAGGTTGATTCTGATAACTATTTAAACCCTCACTGACTAATGTTAAACACACCTGCATGTGGAGTCTTTATTGTCATTCCGAGTGCGTAATGTAATGGAAATGTGTTCTGTGCAGAATTAGGTGGAAGAGGAGGAAATAGTAAATCTAGGTGTGGCTCTGTGACTGCTGACGTTGGAGCTCATTATTCACTAGTATCAGCAGAGAGAGATCTGCAGAGAAAGTCTGCAACTGATAGAGACTCTCCCGTTGGCTCTCTGCATTTAATTAGATTAAGATTCACTGCGCTTCCCCTTTTCACCTCCCTTAACCAGCTGTCTGAAGAAGACAGTGGATAAATGGCCAGCGGCTGAAAAGTGACTGGAACAGTCCGGCTCTGAAAAAGAAGCATAATGCGCCCTGTCTTTCTGCTTGATCTATGGAGCTCTCTGCTTCAGCTCTGCCCACACAGAATGGAGATCTCTGCTGAATACCAGCCATTTTGAGGATCAATACAGCCTTGGACAATGAGCACGGAAAGTTCATTAAGCATGCAAAGACATGTCACAATGAAGACATCTGAGAACAAATGGCTGTATTGATTTCTGAGGGGGAGAGACGTGGCTTTGAGGGCTGCCTTTGGGGAATCTGCGTGTGCACAACATTTAGGTTTTGGCTTTTATTTAGCAGCTGTAACTCAAACTGCTGAACAAGTGTCCTTTAATAAACTTCCAAAGTAAAGAAGGCAGCATCCACCACATCCAGCCTCACATGGATGGATTTTGCCTCCCAGCTTTAAACTCTTAGGATAAGATTCTCTTTATTCAGGAAGAAACATAATTTTTCACACTGATGACATGCCAGTATACATTTTACATCAGTTTGTTCCAACACTTCTTTGAAGCTATATAATGTTAACATTGATTGCAATATTCAAACTCAGGACACACATTTTTCAATTTTTATAGCTGTGTTACGATATCAAATAAAGATATTCTAGATGCATTATTTTGTAAACATGTCCACTATCTGCTTCAGAAGGAATTTTGAAGACACAAGTGTTATAGGGTTATAGGAAAGTCTTGAAGCATTTGTTTGTATTGGAAATGATCTAACCCTATTGGCAGTGATATTTTTGGCAGTGTAGAACAGTTGTTTTCTGGTCAGGGTCGTGCAAAAGCATTGGACCTCACAACGTTTTGTTTGTCATTTTGAATGTAGCAAACATTGTCTGCTTGTGCAGAACGTCTTATCATGGAAAAAAGTCACACAGCTGAAGTAGCTTGTTAAAATAGAGTGGGCCAAGCTAGAACTAGTCAGTTCCCTGAAAGGTTGTCCTCTTGTTTGCTAGTGCCACTGTGCACATTTTTAGTGAAACATGTGAACACAAGATAAGCTGAAAATTTATCCTGAATGTCCAGTGATATGCAGCCAGGAATTATGAAATCACTGAAAATTTAAGAAAACAGTGTGTTGTAAAGCTGCAGAGAGCAGATAGTGCCTCTTTATTTTGCCTTCCTTTTGTGGCTGTCATATAAAAGAGCCAGTCTCCTAACAAGGCAACTTTTAAAAATATCTATCTGCAGGCGCAGAGGGCTTTGGAGATAATGCTTTTATGAACTTTAGATAACAGAAAAAACAGCAGCAGCACAGCTAATGGTCTTCAAAAGCCTGCAAAATGCCTGAACAGGTCCACAACTTTGTTTCTTTACAGCATCAAACATATCATATCAAAATAATTCATTAGCTCTGTTAATGTTAGGTTTCACATCATGATTGAAGTAATCATACTGTTGGACAGTTCATTAGTTCTTAGTAGCCATCTTCAAATCAAAGATAATAACAGCTGTCAGGGATGATGGCTAAACAGCACACATTTCCAACAAGCCCAACAGATTGTATCACCATAAAAGCCCTGTGTATGGTGAGCTAGGAATGACTTATAATGCATATCAGCTGTAACATGATATAATTTTATAAGAGGCACTTCAGTCCAAGCAGGCCTGCCAGCTGTTATTTGTCATCACAACAGAGCAAGCTTAGAGGCATTCTGAAAACACATGCTTTAAGGATACAGTGGGCATGTTTTTCTACATGCATCCTGTATTTTGAGAATCACTACACATACTGTACCATGCAATCTCACTGGAGAATTACATCACAGAGCATAGCCTTCATCATCGTGGGAGCTGCTGTCATCCCTGATATTTCACTCTAATCTCATTTTGTGCCTTTTGTGGGAAAACCTGTAGCAGTATGTATTCAGAGTCTGCTCTCTCACTTTGGGGCAGTGCGGCATGATCAGGAAACAGGATCTCAACCAGCAGCCTCCTCTGAATGAAAAGCAGAGAACTAAGAAACACTACACGTTTAATGTATTTTTCTGCAAGAACCGTTCTAAATCTGTTTTTATAAGTTTTACCCACAATTTCCCTGTTCACTGTCAGGGGAAGATATGACAAGACCCACCTGCATGTAGTTCAACCTCTGGCCACCAAATGTGAGTTCAAATCTATGTGCACTAACAGCTGCCATTTGTAAATGTCCATCTAACTAGCGTGTCTTTTTAGGGATTAATGTGGAGATCTAAACATCTATCTGGAACAAAATATAAAATTCATTTATCTGTATTTTTTTAATGTGAAAAATTCATATATGGGGAAAGACGCCCCTCAAGGGTTTCCCCACAATTATATGTGAAATGTTGTTTCATTCGGGGCTTAATGCCTTTATAGCTGATTTTATTTTACTCAAATTAAATAAAAAAAGAAATTCACTCACTAATTATTTCGCTTAGACTCTGCTGTCAGCAAAACTCAACACTTCTTGTAAAAATGTTTCACACCTACTTTTACTAGTAGGTTTTTAATGTGAAAAATCTACAGGGAGTGTTGAATTGTTTAATTGACAGTAGCTTAACAGCAGCCCAGAGACAAAGCACAGTGGTGAGTATGACATGACTCTGTTGAATTGATGGGATTAGTGTTGTGGAAATTAATCAGACGTTACCATGTGAGCTAGCTATATTTGGTGATTCCACTATTAGAGACTTCTTTGAGAAAACTGTATACTGTTAGCATTGCTACATACTGTAATTTAGAGTATTAAAGGTCACATATTATGCAAAATGCACTTTTCATGGCTATTCCACACAAATACGTGTCCCTGGTGTGTCTACAGACACCCAATGAAGACTGTCCTCTCTCTTCTTTTCTTGCTCCACCCTTCAGAAAATGTGTATTTCTAAATGCCAGTCAGATTTGTCTCCCTGTGTGATGTCCTGTGCGGCCTTGCTTCACATAGCACCACCTCCAGCTAGGTGACCATCTCTACCCACGGAATATCTAGTGAACCCATGACAACCCAGAGTTGAGACCAGTAGACAGAGTTGCAGTCCTACATGCTTCTCTGCGCTTCCATTAGAACAGGTACACTCTCAGAAATAGGGGTACAGTTTCTGTCCCCCAAGGTACAATCCCCTCTAATGTACCCCCTAGGATACATTATTATTGGACCTCAAGGTAACTATATGTACCTTTTTGAGGGCAAAAAAGTACATATGTGTTCCCAAGCAGTAAAAGGTACATATGTGTACTGTTTCTTCTGAATGTTAAGGTACAATATCAGGAGACAGTGTCTGTTAGACCAAATACCAAAAAAAGTTAAAATATTCATTTTACTTTCAGATTTGAAGGTTGTTTTTCTAGTTTCCTTATTTGTTTAAGGTAGATTTTAACTTGTAGGCTTGAAATAAAAGAAATAAAAAAAGTGGAAGGTGCTGAATCCTGAGTACAGATATGTGACTGGTTCACACTGAATTAAATGTTGGACCTGTATTTCATGAGCAACATTCTGGCAATAAAATGTTTTTTTTTTCAAACAAACAAATCAGGAGAAAGTGAGTTTGTTCACACCTAAGGGTACAAATAAGTACCCAATGTCAAGGATACAACAGCTGTACCTTAGGAGGGTACTGCCCCACTGACAAGCCGTTGTACACCTAAAGGTACAAAATTAGCACATTATTTCTGACAGTGTACCCACCCAAAACTCCATAGAGACTGTGTCTGCCCCACGACCACTTAAATTAATTAAATCAAAAGTAAACAGAAGAGGAGTTATACATAAAAATCTAATAAAAATTAACACCACCGCTGCAGTGGTGCAACAGAATAAGAGAATAAAATGTGGACTCTTAAACGTCAGATCTCTGTCATCTAAAGCTGTATTAGCAAATGAGTTGATATCAGATTATCATATTGATTTATTGTCTTACTGAAACCTGGCTGAGTCATGAAGACTATGTTAGCCTAAATGAATCCACTCCTCCTGGTCATATTAATACTCACATTCCTCGAGGCTCCGGCCGAGGAGGTGGAGTTGCAGCCATCTTTGACTCAAGCCTAGAAATCAACCCTAAACCTAAACTTAATTATAACTCATTCGAAAGCCTTGTTCTTAGTCTCTCTCACCCAACCTGGAAAACTCTACAGCCAATTCTATTTGTTATAGTGTACTGCGCTCCTGGCCCATATTCTGAATTTCAAAATGACTTCTCAGAGTTTTTATGAAGTTAAGTCCTTAAAACAGATAAAGTAATTATTGTAGGTGATTTTAATATTCATGTGGACGTTGATAATGATAGCCTTAGTACTGCGTTTATCTCATTATTAGATTCAATTGGCTTCTGTCAGAGTGAACATAAAAGTGAAAGTTACAAATGACCTCTTAATTGCATGAGACAATGGACTTGTCTCTGTACTTGTCTTGTCAGATCTTAGTGCTGCATTCAACAACACTGAGCATCACATCCTATTGCAGAGACTTTAATCGGCATTAAAGGAACAGCACTAAGCTGGTTTAAGGAAACACTCCATAAACTTTCACTGTTATGCGGACAATACCCAATTATATCTATTGATCAACCCTGATGAAACCAATCAGTTAGCTAAACTTCAAGCATGTCTTAAAGACCTGCATGACCTGCAATTTTCTGCTGTTAAACTCAGACAAAACTGAAGTGATTGTACTTGGGCCCAAACATCTCCGAGACAGATTATCTAAAGATGTAGTTACTCTAGATGGCATTGACCTGGCCTCCTGCGCCACTGTAAGGAATCCTGGAGTAATCTTTGATCAGGATATTTTTTTTAACTCGCATATAAAACAAACTTCAAGGACTGCCTTTTTTCATCTACGTAACATTACAAAAGTCAGACACATCATGTCTCGAAGAGATGTAGAAAAACTAGGCCATGCATTTGTTACTTCTAGGCTGAATTACTGCAATTCCTTATTATCAGGCTGCCCCAATAAAGTCTCTAAAGACTCTCCAGCTGATCCAGAATGCTGCGGCAGAAGATCATATTTCTCCAATATTAGTTTCTCTGCACTGGCTCCCTGTAAAATCTAGAATAGATTTTAAAATCCTTCTCACCTACAAAGCCCTTAATGGTCAGGCACCATCGTATCTTAAAGAGCTCATAGTTCCCTATTACTCTACTAGAATGCTGTGCTCTCAGAATGCAGGGTTACTTGTGGTTCCTAGAGTCTCCAAAAGTAGAATGGGAGCCAGAGCCTTCAGCTATCCAGCTCCTCTTCTATGGAATCGGATCCCAGTTTTGGTTCCGGGGGCAGACACCCTCTCCACTTTTAAGAGTAGGCTTAAGACTTTCCTCTTTGATAAAGCTTATAGTTAGGGCTGGCTCAGGTGAGCCCTGAACCATCCCTTAGTTGTGCTGCTATAGGCCTAGACTGCCGGGAGATTTCCCATGAAATTCCCAACAGTGCTTTAGATTACAGCCTGCATACCCTGTAGTCACCCTGTAACTAAATGTAACAAGGGGGAACTTGCAGTGCTTCAGACTACAGCCCGCACACCCTATAGTTACCCTGTAGCTAAATGTAACAAGGGGGAAACTACCACCACATACACAGTATATCCAACTTACTCTGAAAAAAATTGCCCCCTCACAAATTAGCTAAAAATCTATGGTTTATGATGTGTTGAAAAGTACCATAGGGTGCATCATTTGTGCAATGAAGCTTCATTGCATTCATTCATTAATTGCAAGAGGAAAAATAATAAAACAAAAAATAATAAATAAAAATACGGTAAATTGCTAAATTTGAAATCAATGCACAGGTCATCTTTCAGTGTTGCACAGAATCTGTGGCTGAATATTGCTACACTCAACAAACCACTAAAATCCTGAATGGATGTGATGATAGCTCATCTGATCTACGATTCTCAAGTCAAGAGTGTCCTGATCTGAAATATATATTCATTCTTTTGATCAGCTACTTCAATGGAGTGTGTGACTATAAGCTGTAAAACAGGAATAACAGTGGTAGTACGAGGCAGTGTAGTGTTTGTCACCCACATTAACTACACACTGCTGAGTCAACAGTGTCGTATACGCTGCAGCCAGAGACCAGAGAACATACCGTTACCATTGTGCCGTTCCAATTAGCGCTCCGGTGTAATCGTATCCCTTTCAGAAGCTTTGTAATCCAGCCTAAACTGCTGTGTCTTTTTGGAGACTTTGTAAGATAAATCCATAATTAAAGCTGCAAGCAGTGATGAATGGGCCCTCGGCTGACTTCCTGTTGTCAGTAGGAGGCGCTATGACCATGACTGAATATTGGCATGTAGATGTCTTCAGGCCGGGACTCTTATCAAACATGTTGAGTTTGGGGCAGATTGGACAATGTATATTTGAGTTACAACAACTTGATGTTTCATGGCGAAACGCGTAAAATGGCCGCCATGCCACAGCTATGCTGTTTGACGAAAACTCACAAATAGCGCAACTTTTCATTGGGAAGGTCCTTAGATTGCACTGACCAAATTTGAAGTCGATCTGATTAATTCTCTAGGAGGAATTCGTTAAAGTATGGAACATGTAAATCGCCAAAAATGACCACAAAATTCAAAATGGCCGACTTCTTGTTGGGTTTAGGGCATGGCTGCAAAAGGCTTTTTTGTCGCCACTTCTGATGTGTACGCCAAGTTTGGTAACTTTCTGAGCATCCCTTGTCCCTCAAAAATGCGTCCAAAGGGTAAAAAACAACAACAACAAAAAACATAATAATAATAATAATAAACAAACAACAAACAACAACAATGACCACAAACAACAACAACATTACGACAATAATAACAACAATAACAACACCGACAACAACACTAAAAACAACAGCAATAATAACAACAACAAACAATAACAACAAATAATTAACAATGACAACAACAATTACTTCGATGATGATGACAACTATGATGACAACTGTGACGACAACAACGGCACCAATTATGACCATGACAACAACAACAACAAATAATAACAAAAATAACAGCAATAATAACAGCAACAACAAACAGTAAGGATAACAACAAACAACAACAAAAATAATAACAACAATAACAACAAAAACAAACACAACAATAACAGCAAACCACAACGTCCACAAATAACAATATTACAACAACAACAACAACAATAAAACAACAAACAACAATAATAACAACAACATATAATAACAATAACAGCAATAATAACAACAATAATAATAATAAACAACAACAAACATCAACAAGCAAGAACAACAACAAACACAATAAATACAACGATAATTGTTGTTTGTTGTCATTGTTTGATGTCATTGTTGTTGTTTGTTGTTGTTTATTGTCGTTTGTTGTTATTGTTACAAAAACAACAAACAACAACAATAACAAACAATGACATCAAAGACAACAACAAATAACAATATTACCACAACAAGAAGAAACAATAACAACAATAACATCGACACCTATTGTTGTGGTTATGTTGTTATTGTCGTCATCATTATTGTTGTTGTTGTAATTATTGTGTCCATTGTCATAATTGGTGTCGTTGTCATCGTCATAGTTGTCATCATTGATGTTATTGTTGTTATTGTTTCTTCTTGTTGTAATATTGTTGTTTGTTGTTGTTTGATGGCATTGTTGTTATTGTTTGTTGTTATCTGTAACAATAACAACAACAACAAATGACAATAACAACAATAACAACGACATCAAACAATGACAACAAACAACAATTATTGTTGTATTTAATGTTATTACTGTTTGTTGTTGTTCTTGTTTGTTGATGTTTGTTGTTTATTTGTGGTTATTGTTTGTTGGTTTTATTTTTGTTATTGTTGTTTTATTGTTGTTATTGTTATTGTTGTTATTATTTTTGTAATGTTATTGTTGTTTGTGGTCATTGTTGTTATTTGTTGTGTGTTGTTGTTTGTTGTTATCCGTACTGTTTGTTGCTGTTGTTATTATTGCTGTTATTTTTGTTATTGTTTGTTGTTGTTGTTGTCAGTGTCGTTATTGTTGTTATTATTGTTGTTTGTTGTTGTTATATTGTTGTTGTTATAATTATTGTTGTCATTGTCATGGTCATAATTGGTGTCATTGTCGTTATCATAGTTGTCATTTTTTATGATACTGTTGTTATTGTTTCTTCTTGTTGTACTATTGTTATGTGTTGTTGTCATTTGATGTCATTGTTGTTATTACAATATTACAACAACAAAAAATAGCAATAACAAGAATTACAACAGACAACAACAACAAACAATAAAAACAACAACAGGTATAATAACAACAAACAACAACAAATAAACAACAACAAAACATCAACAAACAAGAACAAACAATAATAACATAATAAATACAACAATAAGTGTTGTTTGTTGTTGATGTTGCTTGATGTCATTGTTGTTATTGTTGTTTGTTGCTGTCACTGTCATTTGTTGTTGTTGTTATTATAATAAACAACAAACAGCAACAATAACATCAAACAATGACAACAACAAACAACAATATTACAACAACAAGAAGAAACAATAATAACAATAACATCAACGATGACGACAATGACACCAATTATGATAATGAAAATAATAATAATGATGACGACAATAACAACAACATAATGGCGACAACAACAAACAACAACAACAAGAATAGACAACAATAGCAATAATAACAGCAATAATAACAACAAACAACAACAACAATGACAACAAACAAGAACAATAATAACAAACAACAACAATAATACAACAAAAACAAACGTGTTGGTTGTTATTTTTGGTGTCTGTTGTTATAATGTTGTTGTTGTTTGTTATATTTCAACAACAAACAACAACAATATTACAATAACAACAACAAAATAATAATAACAAAACAACAACATCATAAAACAACAAAAACGACAACAAATACAACAATAACAACAAACAACAACAATATTACAACAATAACAACAATAAAACAGCAACAAACAACAACAATGACAACAATAACAACAACACCAACAACAACATAAAATAACAAATAAACAACAAAAAACAGCAACAAACAAGAACAACAACAAATTATAATAACAACATGACAAATACAACTATAATTTTTTGTTGTTGTCGTTGTTTGTTATTGTTGTCGTTATTGTTGGTGTCTGTTGTTATAATATTGCTGTTTGTTATAATATTTCAACAACAACAACAATATTACAATAACAACAACAAACAACAACAACAAACAACAACAAAAACAACAACAAATACAACAATAACAACAAACAACAACAATGACCACAAACAACAACAATATTACAACAATAACGACAATAAAACAGCAACAAACACCAACAACAATATAAAATAACAAATAAACAACAACAAACATCAACAAACAAGAACAACAAATTATAATAACAACATGATAAATACAACAATAATTGTTTGCTGTTGTTGTTGTTTGATGTCATTGTTATTGTTGTTGTTTGTTGCTGTTTATTGTTGTTATTGGCGTTTGTTATTGGTACCAAAACAATAAACAACAACAATAACAACAATAAACAACAAAAAAGACAGCAACAAACAACAATATTACGACAACAAGAAGAAACAATAACAAAACAATAACATCGATGACGACGACAATGGCATCAATTATGGCCATGAAAACAACAATAATGATGATGACAATAACAACATAACGACGACAACAAACAACAATAAACAACAACAATAATAACAACAAACACAACAATAACAATAATAACAACAACAAACAATAACAATGACAACAAACAACAACATTAATACAACACAACAAACTTGTTTGTTATTGTTGCTATTGTCGTCGCTATGTTGTTGTTATTGTCGTCGTCATTATTGTTGTTGTTGTAATTATTGTTGTCGTTATCATGGTCATAATTGATGTCGTTGTCATAGTTGTAATCGTCAATGTTATTGTTGTTATTGTTTCTTCTTGTTGTAATATTGTTGTTTGTTGTTGTTGTTGCTTGATGTCATTGTTGTTATCGTTGTTGTTATTTGTAACAATAACAACAATAACAACAAATGACAATAACAACAATAAACACCAACAAACAATGACAACAAACAACAATTATTTATTGTTGCTGTTGTTTGTTGTCAATGTTTTTGTTTGCTGTTGTTTCATTGTTGTTATTGTTGTTATTAATGAAATATTGTTGTTTTTGGTCACAGTTGTTTGTTGTTGTTTTTGTTATTATTTTTGTTGTTGTGTGTTGTTGTTTGTTGTTATCCTTACTATTTGTTGTTGTTGTTATTATTGCTTTTATTTTGTTGTTGGTTGTTGTTATTGTTACAAATAACAACAACGATAACAACAATGACATCAAACAACGACAACAACAATGGTCATAATTTGTGTCGTCATCAATGTTATCGTTATTGTTTCTTCTTGTTGTTGCAATGTTGTTGTCATTATTTGATGTCGTTGTTGTTGTTTGTTGTTGTTTATGACAATAACAGCAAACACCAATAACAACAATAAACAACAACAACAATAACAACAATGACAACAATAAACAATTATTGTATTTATTATATGTTGTTATTGTTTGTTGTTGTTATTATTGCTGTTGTTCGTGTTATTGTTATTGTTGTTGTTGTAATATTGTAGTTGTTTGTAGTTTTTGTAATATTGTCATTAGTTTTGTTGTTGTTTATCATTGTTGTTGTTTGTTGTTGTAATTATGTTGTTTGTTGTCATTCTGTTTTTTTGTTGTTATTGTTGTTTGTTGTTGTTATGTTGTAGTTATTATTGTTTGTTGTTGTTCTTGTGTGTTAATGTTTGTTGTTGTTTATTTGTGTTTTTTGTTTGTTGTCGTTTTGTTATTATTGTTGTAATTGTAATATTGTTTGTTGTCAGTGTTGTTGTTTGTTGTTGTTTTATTGTTCTTATTGTTATTGTCGTTATGACTGTTGTAATGTTGTTGTTTGTGGTCATTGTTGTTGTTTGTTGTTGTTGTTTATTGTTATTTGTTGTTATTGTTGTGTTTGTTATTATTGCTGTTATTTTTGTTACTGTTTGTTGTTGCTGTCATGGTCATAATTGGTGTCTTTGTCGTTGTCATAGTTGTCATCGTCACTGATGTTATTGTTTCTTGTTGTAATGTTGTTGTTTGTTGTTGTCATTGTTTGATGTCATTGTTGTTGTTTGTTGTTTATAACAATAACAACAATCACAACAAACAACAAAAAACAACAACAAAAAACAACAACAATAACAACAATGACATCAAACAACAATTATTGTATTTATTATTTGTTGTTATTGTTTTTTTGTTGTTGGTGTTGTTATTGTTGTCATTATTGTTCTTGTTTCTTGTAATATTGTTGTCTTTTGTTGTTGTAATGTTGTCATTGTTGTTTGTTGCCATTGTTGTTACTGTGTTTTGTTGTTATTGTTGTTTGTTGTTATTGTTGTTATTGTTGTTTGTTGTTCTTTCTTGTTGATGTTTGTTATTATTTTGTTGTTGGTGTCTGTTGTTGTAATATTGTTGTTGTTCTTGTTTGTTGTAGTTTGTTGTTGTGATATTTCAACAATAAACAACAACAATGACAACAAAAATAATAACAACAAAAACAACAATGACAAACAACAATACACATCAAACAACAATAACAACAACAAACTATAATAACGTAATAACAACAATAACAACAAATGACAATAACAACAATAAACAACAATGTCAATAAACAGCAAAAGCAATATTACAACGACAAAAAACAATAACAAACGACAATATTACAAAAGCTAAAAACAACAACAACAAACAATAAACAACAAACAACAATGACTACAAACAACATTACAACAATAATAGTAATAACAATAAAACAACAACAATAAAAACACCGATAGCAAACAATAAAAACAACAATAGCAATAATAACAACAACAACAAACCATAATAATAACATAATAGATACAATAATTGTTGTTTGTTGTTGTCGTTGTTTGATGTCATTGTTATTGTTGTTGTTGTTATTGTCATTTGTTGTTATTGTTGTTATTATTATAAACAACAAACAACAACAATAACATCAAACAACAACAACAACAAACAATAAATTTACAATATTACAACAAAAATAAGAAACAATAACAACAACAACATTGACAACGACAACTATGACGACAACGACACCAATTATGACAATGACAACAACAATGATGACGACAATAACAACAATATAACAATGACAACAAAAAATAACAACAACACTAACAACAATAACAAACAACAACAAAAATAATAACAACAAACAACGATAACAATAAACAACAAACAACAATGACAATATTACAACAATAATAACAATAACAACAGTAAAACAACAACAATAACAACACCGACAACAACAAACAATAAAAACAACAACAGCAATAATAACAGTATCTACTGCTGGAAATCTACTGTATGTACTCAAACAATTATGTTCTGAATTTGGGGCATTATTTAACTATATTTCCAAGATTAATTTTCCAATATGACACTGCGGATGGCTGTCTTAGTGTGTTGGTGCACTTTTCTACTGTGGTACCCAGAGCTCTTTCACCAGAGAAGAGCTCACGAACATCAGAGACACAACGCCAGTGGATTTATTTCCCACTTTTCTCCTGTCGTCAGTGGAATTAATGGACATTCTGGTAAAAGGTGCCCTCACCTTTGTTATCATACAGTTTGACTGCAATTATGATAATTAAAAAAATGTACTTGCTGCTCTATTCATCTTAGCTGTAAAGGCCTATAGTCAGCTTGGTATATGTTGAATGTGTTCCATAGAGAGAACAGATTCAGGCAAAAAGGGTCCAACCCAGGATGGTCTAAAGTCATTATACTTTAAAAACTGGCTACATAAAGGAAGCTGTTTTAGATCATTTAACATCATATTGCAATAAAGTAAATAACTGATTGTCAACATCAATCAATATATCTGTTACCAATTGGAAAATATGTAACTTACATAGCGCTTAACTACATATTGGTTATTGACCAAAATTGCTTCCAATAATGATGGAGCAGAGAAAGTAAGTTAGCATTAGCTAACTACATGTTAGCCACCGTACCAACACAAACATCAACTAACTGTAGTTACAGAAAGTTACACAAAATTGTTAACTAACCATTCAGAAACATCCTGCTGAATTCTCAATGTTTGAACTTCTGCAGGAACCTCTCCCTGTTCTGCGTCAGATTCTGGACCAAACATGTGCTGTTGAGCCCCTGTGCAGCAACATCGGTTCTTCTGCTGGAGGTTAACGCTCACTGTAACCATGGTATCATGGCTGGAAAGCCACAACCAGTTCTGGAGAGGGGCGTGGGCAGCAGTAGCTCATTTGCAAAGTGACAGACACAGAAACAGCCCGTGGAGAACACAGAGGGATATAGCATGCTAGAATGCATGATCTGTGTGGTATTTTCAGCACAAATCTTCAAAGACATCTTTTGGACCTCAGACACCTTTATTACTTGTTAAAAAGGAGTATAATATGTCATCTTTAATAGAAATTTCACTTTGGTTCATTTGCACACATAGAGTAGCATGCTTGCAGCTAGCTAAATAGGTAACCTTCAACACTACAGATATTACCTTGTAGGATTGTCTGTCATGTATATGCCTGTACAGGATGCAACCAAGCCTTCATGGTTGGTCTTAATTTAAAGCCAGTTTATGTGACACATGCATGGACCAGTCAAATGGAGAAACTCTGCCTTGTTCCAGGCTCTGTACTAACTTGCTTCGATGCCCCACGTCTCACTGAAGACTGGCTTCTTCACTGATCATCTCCTCCTGTGATTCCTGCCTGCCACTAATGCTTTAATGGAAGATGACAAACCTATACATCAACAACAGCCCTGACGTCCCCTCTGCTGCATCACCAATAAGAGACAACAGGCAGGTGGAAAAAGGCCTAAAGCCCTGATATCTTTGAGGTATCTCCAGCTACCAGAGCAGAAAACAGAATGACTGTCGACAGTGGACTTACTGTACTGCTTTATTAAGAAAGACTCTATCACGGGTAAAACTGTTGATGATCTATGCCCACAAATCAGTCATCAGCTCTCTCAAATTAGACACCTACCAGCATGGGTTCATATTGAAACCCAGCATTAACTTAGACTAAGCGTCAGGATATACCAGAGAAGAAGAGGGATGACCAATTCTAGGGGTTTTTAGGGAAAGATGAAAAGTTCTGTCAGCTTGCAGAATTAAAGAAGGCTATAGGCCTACACTGCATCCTATGTGCAAGCGTATTGTGTAATTCCAGTGTGAGGTACATATGGCAACCGCTAAGTAAACAAATATGTTTCAGAGATGCAAAGGGGGAATGTTCAAAGTAGTATTAACTATGTGATATTGTCATTTTGATAGGTCCTCCTTAAAGTTGTAATTCTTAAAGGAAAACTACAACATGTCACAGTAGGAAAAGCAGACATGTAAATGATAAAATGAGTGATGTCTGAATTCCATTTATCTACTTCATTTTTAGGGTCCTGGTATTGTTCATGCTGGCTCAATGCCACACTGTCTTGGTTTACTGGGACACTTAAATAGAACAGAACCATTGTTAATGTTATCAGTAAGACCTGTGCTTTTCCTACAATGACAAGTCAAAATGTCAGTTATGGTAACACTGTAGTCAAAGGTCATTTCTGGGATGTGGGAATATTGTGACATCACTAAAAAGAGGTTTGATGGGAAAATATAAAAACAGAAAAACAAGCAGTCAGGCAATCACAGGTTGTAAACAAACCCCCAGGTTAGTGAAAATTGGAGAGAAAACGTAGGTTCCCAGCTAACACAAAACGTTCGATAACATTCCCAGAATGTTCTGTCCAGGTTTCTATTTGGTAA
The DNA here is from genome assembly GCA_003416845.1 of Oplegnathus fasciatus. Lineage (NCBI taxonomy): Eukaryota > Metazoa > Chordata > Actinopteri > Centrarchiformes > Oplegnathidae > Oplegnathus > Oplegnathus fasciatus. Next base: position 1,359,042 of record NTHP01000165.1, read on the forward strand.
CCCTCCCACAACGTTCTAAGAATGTTGTGCAAATGTTTTTGTTCAATGTAACATTCCCTACACACGTCATATCCAATCACATGCGCATATTGCTGTGACGTCATATCCAATCGCATACACAGTTAAGACGGTTAAAAGGGTTTCACTAGGAATAACCTTTGTTGGGTTTGGCGTTCAAGAGCAGGTGAGTGTTACATTATGCCTTTCTATTTTTAACTGAATGTTAGATGTGTCACTTTTGCAGTGTAATGTTGGAGTCCTACTTTCAGCTTGCATGTTTACAGTTCTGGCTGAATGTTGCTAGGTTAATGCTTTAAGTTAGCTGGCGAAATGGTGGTTTTCATAGTTAGCAAGCTAACGTAAGCATTGTTGGCACCTCTTTTGACAGCTATGTTGCGCTCTTTTGAGAGCCGTAACGTTATTCGCTTTGTCCTAATGACATTTCGACATGCTGGTTAAAATATACATCACGAATATGATATAAGATAGTTGTGTGGTGTTTATTTGTTTTTTGGTGTTTGACAAACTGAGTTAGCAGGCCTTTTCAAGCTAACATTAGCATTGTTGGTGCCTCTTTTGACAGCTATGTGGCGCTCTTTTGAGAGCTCTAACGTTAATTCATCTTGTCCATGTCCTAATGAGATATCAACAGGCCGATTAAAATATGCATCATATGCGTCATCATCAAGTTAAATTTTTCATATTGTGTTTGGTGACCTCAGCACCCGCCATGGTGTTCATACTGTATTGAGTTTACCCTGTTGGCTGGTTGTGCATTTGTCTGGTGTTGATTGTGTAATATGGTGCCTTGTTTGATTTGGCTGCATGTGCACTTTGTTGGTTGGTCATTGTACATCTCTCTGGTGTTTACTGTAGTTGTGAAGTGCTTTTCCACGGGGTACAGCTGCGTCGCGTTCTGGCTGCGACGTGGTATTTTGTTCCATCCTACGCACGACTTTATCCCACCGGGAGCAGTTGAGAAGCGGAGCGATTTGCCTGCCTGATGTTGGTGACTTGCTCAGATTTTGTTGATTTGGTCATTTTTTGGTCATGGGTGAGTAGGCTACATAGTTAAATGGTTTCTTTTTTGTCTGTTTTAATTGTGTTTATTGTTGTTATTTCCTACTTTGTTGTGCTGTAGCCTAAAGACAAAGGTAATACAGTTAAAAGCCTAGATATGAGACATGGATCGAAGATTTGTGGCTGTGTACTATCGGGAGCCTGCATGGGGTGTTTTATTGTGAAAATTGACCGGATGCTCTATGCTGTTCCTGTGTCTGACTTCCTGCCCGGAACACAACTCCAATAGTTTATGAGTATATTTCCACTCCCCATATTTCATTATATTTATGCATAATTCATCAAATAAAAGTTAATATCAAAATCATTATTTTGGCTCCAACACACACACTGCACACGCTGATGTAGCTGATTCACATTGCATAGTGTGGATTCTGCTTCCTGTGACAAGGTCTGATTGTGTCTCTAGCTGTGTGCAAGAGTAGAAGAGTCAATTACACCTTGCCAGATAGGTGTTTGAGATGACTGAATTTCAGTAGGAGAGGTGTGAAATGCCATAATGATAGTTTTACATCACAAAAACTTGCCCCTGTAACACTTGAGGAATGTTAAGGGGGAATGTTCAAGTAACCTTCCTGGAATATTCAACTAACCTTCCTAGAACATTCTGGAAATGTAACGATGTTAGTTCAAAGGTGAAAAAAACTTGCCTTTTAACATCTAGGGAATGTAAAGGGGAACGTTCAAGAATCCTTCCCAGAACATTCTGAGAACGTAACCACAAAGTTAGTTCTATGTCGAAAAAAACTCAACATCCAGGGAACGTTAAGGGGAAACGGTCAAGTAACCTTCCTGGAACATTCAACTGACCTTCCCAGAACATTCTGTGAATGTAACAATAACGTTGGTTTCACATCAGAAAAACTTGCCATTGTAACATCTAGGGAACCTTAAGGGGAAACGTTAGCATAACCTTCCCAGAAAATTCAACTACCTTTCCCAGAACGTTCTGGCAACGTAACTATAACATTGGTGTTATGTCAGAAAAACTTGTCATTTTAACATCTAGGGAACGTTAAGGGGAAACGTTCAAGTAACTTTAACAATCAACTAACCTTCCCAGAATGTCATAGGAACGTAACCGTAACGTTGCTTTTACGTCAGAAAAACTTGCCATTTTAACGTTACGTAGGATCATTCAATAGACGTTCCCAGAACCATAAGGCAATGTTCCCGGAATGTTTTGGGAACCAAATTTTGCTAGCTGGGTTGGGGGTTATAAAGGTGCAATTAGCCATATCCAGAGGACAGTCCTGTTTGTGACCACCTGTGTGTCTCAGGTTCTCCTGCACATCAGTGAGCAGCAGACTTTAACAATGTATTTGCAGCGATTACGGTGTGTTTGATATTCAATGGTACACTATGATTCAGCACCGCCCCCATCCTAATAATTTTTGTACAGTCCCTGTTACAAACCTTTATGAAATTCCATTTGTAAGATAACCTGTACATTACTAACTTGCAACCTAACTATTTTGGTAGCTAGCTAGCTAACATCTGCCAAAGAAGCAGTGGCTAACTAAGCTAGTTAGCTAACTTGATTATTTGTCACAGTCCCATGTAGGCCACAGAAGGAAACAAGGTCATCATGGCTCCCAATGTCATCAGCAGCCTCCGCTGCCCAGTGCCCCAGAGACTGCGCTGACCAGTGCCCCAGAGGCTCAGCGTCCCAGCACCACAGAGCTGCCACCAGTCCTGTCTGGTTACCAGTCAGCGGTCCAGCCGACACCTGCTTTAGGTTCCCTGTCTGCAGTCCAGCCGACAACTGCTCCTGGTTCCATGTTGGCAGTCCGGCCAACACTTGCTTCTGGTTCCTCAGCAGCAGCCCGGCCGACACCTGCTTCTGGTTCCCAGTCTCTCCAGCCTGCCAACGCCAAGCCTGACCTTTCTGGTTTCCTGTCGGCTGGCCAGCTCATTTTCATTTTAGTTGTTTGATTGTCTTTTTCCTGTGAGGGTGCGCTACCTGCTCTATGGACTTTGTACCTGCCTGCCAGTCTGCCAGCACCTTCCTGTCTCACTGCTTGTTTTTTTTAACTACGTCAAAGCTCTGCTCTGTCGTCTGCATTTGGGTCTTTCCCCTGCTGCCTCACACTCACTCCTTTTGATATTATTTTCAGCTACACAGCCAAGGCCAATTTCCCTACAAAATATAAACGTGTGTGCAAAAAGCACTCAAAATGTCCCGTCTCTCTTCTTCTGAATTGAGACACAAATATAACAGAAAACACAAAACAAAACCAGGTTTTGGGCACACCCAAGTTTGCATATATACACATACACGTGCACACAAATACAAAGAACATGACCGTGCATATCCACAAAGCAACGTGTACACATTGTGTGGATAAATTAGCAGTAATATCAGTATCATCTGTTGTTAGTGTAATGAATAAAAGAAGAGGAGAGGGGAGGTAGCTGTGTTTACCCCCCACTCTCTCTGACATCAGCACTTTCCTCAGGCCATTTCTGTGCAGTTAGAGGAGCATTACCATTCACTCCTCATAAGGAAACTTGACTCTGTGTCTCTGATGTCTCATGAGTGCAGTTGTTACAGAGTTCAGTTGGAGTAGAAACATGTTTGAGTCATATTTGAGTCTCACTTCATGCTCAGTTGCATGACCTGTTTGCACACAAAAAGTAGCCGCACACATATTTGTGTTGATAAAGGACCAGTGTGTAGGATTTAGTGGTGAGGTTGCAGATTGCAACCAATTGAACACCACTCTCTTCACCGCCCCTTTTCCAAGCATGTAAGAGAACCTATGGTGGCTGCCACTTGAACGTAAAAATGTGAAAGGCCTTTTCTAAAGCTGAACCTCTGACCACACCCAGAGATTCACCTGATCACACAGCTGAGTTTGGTCAGATGTGGTCTATTGTAATTTGGACCACACCCATCTGTGACATGGCATTGTGCTTTAGTGCCATGCTACATCACTATTACACAGGGTGTGGAAAAAGAAAGTTGTCACCACTAGTTGGTAGGTCAAATCAAATTATTAGTTGGGTGCAGTTACTCTTTACATTGATGTGTTTCTGAGGTATGTTTCTTAATACTTCTATCTCAAGTTCAAGTTCTTTATTGTCATATGTACAACAATTACAGTGAAGAATTGTTCGATCCCGATCCAAGTCATTTAATATTGAGCATCTGCCAATACCAAGTCCCGATCCAATACTTCTATTTTCCTAGATAATACAGCTGCACAGTGCACACTTCAAGTACATTAAACTTATTAAAATCAATCCAATGTATAGTCTATGCTTGACAACTGAAGCTCTGCAATGCATTTAGAAAAAAAAACTGCTTAATGACTCCTTAATGTTTTTTATTTTTATTTTTTTACAAAATAACATGTTATAAAATAACAAACCCTCTCTGTAATCTTTTTGGCCTTGTCACTGTCTTGAGGGAATTTCTCTCCTTTTAAAAGTCCCCTCCAGTGTTTGTTGCTTCGGTGCAGCCTTTGCCTGAGTTACCTGAATTAACTGTATTCTGTTGAGTGTTTATTTTGGCCGCGGGCGGGGCTCAGCCCCTGCTCTTTTTCAACAGGCCCTGCCTATAATTCATCTTTGAAAG
>NTHP01000165.1:1365194-1376977 GCA_003416845.1 Oplegnathus fasciatus
TATCTATGATAACTGGGAGATATTTATGTTCCTTACTGGGAGGCATATGTACAAAGTCTATTTGCATATTTACAAATGGTCCTGATGATGGCGTTAGGTGGTAATGTTTGACTGCTTCTCTATCCTTGTTTTGTAGGCATACGTGTATCTACCTACCAACGATTGAGCTACCGCAGTTATTCCTGTGTTACAACCATTCCGACCTGTGTGAGACTGTGTGCAACCTAGGCTAACACATGGAGGAAGGACTTAGGAGATTAGTTAATCGCAGCATGTGAACGCAAGACAATGGCCTCGAATAGGTTGGATATGAGAGCTGAGTACTGGATAGGTTTTCTGATGCCATAAAACAAAAACCATGGGTCACACGCATATCTTGAATCAGTGTAAATAGTGGCGGTCTGGCCCTCAGCTAAAATACCAGCATACTCAGCTTGCTAAGCCGATGTTACAGTAGGCAAAACATGCACCACCACTACACCTATTTTGGTAGTGACAGCATAATCTGAAAGGTACTGGGTGTCTAAGGGTCTCATTGCTGAATCATCACAAGAGAAAATCAAATCAGAATTTGGAATAGGGGATTACTTCAAATCTGGCCTAGGTGATGTAACTGTATCAATCAGTGTTTCACAATCATGTGTAACTATCATTAAAGTCAATCAATGAGAGCAATGTAGCTGGATGTAAAGGCGGCTCTACAAGCAAAGATTTTAGAACTAGACAGAATGGTTGCATTGTAGCAGCTGTCATGTGTTGGGTGGCAGAAATGTTCAGAATGAGTAATACAGCTTTGATATAGCCAAAACTTGACAATTGGAGCCCATAATAATGGGGGCTGATTAGGATAGCTGTAGGTGCAACAGCATGCTAACAGACTGGTATCCCCTGTATTACAGGAGGCAGCTTAGAAGAATAGAAAGAGATCAGGTGGTAATGAGAGCCATGTTTCTGAACCAAGATGCCCAAGATGAAGCTGTTAGTCTCTTGCACATACTGATGAAAAGGCAGATCATAGTCTGGAAAGCCCAAAGCTGGTGCTGATGTGAGAGCAGCCGTCAAGTCTTTGAATGCAGATGTCATGTTTACAGTTCATTGAGTGGGTTCAGATGCAGAGTGCAGAGTAGCAGCATGAAGAACAGAGTCCATTGCAGTGTATCCATGAATCCAATGCCTGCAGTAATTGGTCATGCCTGAGAAGGAGCACATCTCTGCTTTTGTGTGAGGAGGTGGCACCACAAACAGCAGCATAACTCTGTGTGGTGAAAGGAGGAGACGGCCATTTTTCAAAATGTACTCCAAGTTGGCGACAGCTTGGCAAGCTATGCTCTGTGATTGCTTTCAGTCAAACATTTCAGGAGAATAGAGTCTGTTTACATGCTTTCTCAGAAGCAACATGATTCCATCAGGTCAAAAACGTCTCTCTATCAGAAAAATAAAACACAAATCCACCACTGTGTAAAATTTAGAACCAAGAGGTAATAAAGCCAAATTAGAATTAATACTAGTCAAAATTGGAGATGCAGCTGGAACAATCACATTCACAGCACTTAGATCTTGAACAAAGCGCCATTCTCCAGGTTCGTTAGCTTTAGAAATATAGAAAAAGTGTATTATGGGCCAAAAGCAGGTGTCAGAACACCTTGCTGTAGAAGGAATCAATTTGATTGCTTCTTGAAGAAGATGATATTCCTTAATGTGTGGCAAAACCACATTTGATTTCAAAGTTACTTTATGTGGAGTTAAAGTTACAAAGTCAAAACTGTTTTATGCAAAGCCCATAATAAGGAAGGCAACAATTGCAATTTAGGAGCAGGTAAAAATTTTTTTAATTAAGTGTGAATTGACTCTGATATTATGCAGAACTAACAATCACTCAGTGCCAGAGATGGAATGTTAACAACCCAAAGGAGTAGCAAGGGATGTGTTCTTGTGTGTGTGTAATCAGACAGTCTGCACCATGAGCTCCAGATCGCAAGGTTAAAAATGTGTGAGAAAGCTAATGTCTAGCAGATGTCTAATTGTAACAGAGTTTAATTTTTGTAACAATTTATTTTTGTTCATTGGTCAGAGTTACTGTAGTTGCACAGCCTTCTGGACTAAAACTATAGGTGAGTGAGAGCTAAAGAGATGGGCAGCCCTCTCCTGAAAAACAGACTGAAAAAAAAAAATGCTAGAGCCTTAATAACGGTGCAAGATATAGCCAGAGCTGGCGCTGTTTCAGCAAGAGTTTAAACGTCACCCAAAGTGAGCAAAGACAACAGGTCAGATCAAACTGGCCAAAAGCACACATTTAATTTTGCAACAACAGTAAGCGGCTTGAAACAATTTTTCATTAGGAAGCACCAGATATAAACCATCTGGGGTACAGTAAATCACAGCATTTAAAACACACAAAGCATCTCTCCCTGAAAGACTCACTGGTGAACTAGAAGAAAGTAGAAACGACTGTTCAATAGAGTGAGATTTGATTTCTGAGCTGTTTTTCTTACATAGGCTCAGCCAATAGAATTCCAGCAACAACCATAGCAGGAAGGTTTACAAGGTTTTACACAGAAGTAGGCTACTGCCGGCCTTTCTCTATTAACAGAATGCCAGTGGGGCTGGTGGTGTATGAGAAGACAGTGGTCCAGAGAGTGCGAGCCAGCCGGTGAAGCCCTGCATACATAGCATAAAACCAGCGCTACCGAAGGACATTTGAGTAGGCCAGCGGCCATTCCCCACTCCTGAAGATTAAGAACATTTTTATTCTTTTAACTCCTGAGACTTTTAACCCTGTGTATTTAAGGGACATTTTAGGAACCTTAGACATTTTATAGCTGCCTTTTTATTTGGTGTTGTTTTATGGTAATATTACCTGGGTTTTAAGGGTTTTAGCATATTATATTTTTATTTTAAAGCTTGGGTAGGTAATGTCTTTTAGATGCATTTTTTGTTACATTTGTTGAAATTCTCTTTACATCCAGACAGCAATCAATAAATCAAGTGCTCTGACAAAAAAAGGAAAAAAGTCCAGGGTCTGTGGCTGTCGCAGGACTGTAATAAGCCCGTCCAATCATTTCATTCAGACCGAATGAAATGACTGGATGGGCTGCCTGCCTGTCCAGCTACACATCCGACTACCTGCGTGCACTCTGACCCTGCACTTACTGCGCATGCCCACCGTCTTCCACACAGCTAGGCGGCTAAAGCTAGCGAACTAGTCGCACAAGAATGGCAAAGAAAGGAAAGAAAGACAGAATAAGAAAAGTCTACGACCAAAAAGAGGTTTGATAAAGCAAGAGGTCAAACCAGAGTCAACATCAGTATGGATTTTAAACAATGGCGAGAAGAACTGAGGAAGTTGAAGGGCTGAAAAGTGATGCTGTGAGTACTAACAACAGCCAAGTTTGTTGTTTACGTTCATTATGATAATGTTTGGTGTTTTCAAACATCAAACATCCTCTCCCCACCGCTCACGCTCTCTTGTGCACTCGTCCTCCAGCAGTAGTCAGGCGGTGCACATTCGTGTATGTGTGTGTGGGGGGGGTTGTATACTTTCAAAATCTAGCTTACTCTTGCTGGGTTCTTCAACATTACCAACCCTAGCTTTACTCACGTTTTTGTAATAAATTATTCCTTAAATCACCTTTTTAGTCTGTGGCTCCTTGGTCGCTCAGTGACGCTCTCTACCCGATTCAAAGAACTTTTAAAATCCTACCCTCTGTACCAGAAGCCAACTCTGTCACAGCTCCTTGGCCACAACCACTGGAGCCATGGACTTCCATTCTTGTGGCAAAATGAATCATCCTGGCCTGCATCTCCAGACATCTCCTCATTTGACGATTTAGCTAAACTGCGTAAAGCCAACTTCTGTGGACATCTCTCTGTGACATCTGATCAATGTCTGCCTGATGCCAGTGCCTTCAACAACTTCAATGAGCTGCTTGAGGCTTCTGTCCAGGCATGTCATGGGGCGCCCACGGCCTCAGACCCAATGGCAGATGACAATCAGCAAGCCAAACTGGCCCTCTTCAGAAAAGTACTGAGACTGTTTCCCAGAAGAATTCACCCTCCTGTCATCCCAGAAAGTAGTTCTAACAAGCAGCAGATTACTCACCTTGGCTCCTGACCAAGAAGCCCAGTTGATCCACGTGGGGGGGTGGCTCCACAGATGTGATGACCCCTGCCAGGATACCCTGCATCCAGTTGTGCTTGATCCCCATCATCAAATCACCAAACTCATCACCCAGGACTTTGACAGCCGGCTACATATACATATATAAGTTGACACAGTCAGACCATACTTACAACTCGCAGTGTTAAGTTCATTTGGCACCTTGAAATTTACATTTCATTGAACTGACTTAAAAACCTCAGTTGGAATACTGCAAACTCATAAAATTACGTTGAAATTGCATNAGTAAAGACAGAATGAAGTTACCATGACTTATTGATCAAATCTTTTTTTTTTTTTACAGTGCACAGCAAACTGGGAGAACCATGAAACTGGGTTGGTGTCATGTTGAAACAGGAAAGGGACAAAATCAAACTGTTGACACAAAGGAGTAAGAACAATATTGTGTAAAATATTATTGTATACTGTAGCATTAAGATATCCCATTAATACACAAGTGACCCAAACCAGGGGAAAAAGTATTGTTTATGGACTGGGGTGCCCACATACTTTTAGCCATATAGCATATTTATGTCTGTAGATACCAGTAGTATAGGGGAGGCTGCCACACTAAAAACAAATACCATATTAAAAATGATGTGATGGGAAGGCAAATGAGAGCTAATAACCAGAAATGACTGAAATCCTCTAAAGCATGTAAATAACAAAATTAACATACATACATAGATGCAGTTTATTGATATAAAGAAGAAATTGTCCACAATCCTCAAATAAGAGGTTTAATTAAAGAGATTAGATTTTTATGAATTTTCAGAACCAACCCAGCAGTATCACTAATACACTGTACTGAGAAACTGAGTTAAAACATACTGTGGAGCATAAATGTTGTACACTGCAGAGAGAACAATGATGAAGTGGGGGTTATGTAAACAAGTGTGTACAGGTGCAGCAGGATCACTTAATTAATTCCCTTTAAGATGTCTCCATTCACACTCCAACAGCTTAATGCATTTCTCTACATAGATGGAAAAAACAAAATTAAATATCTGTCACTCTGCTCAGATGCTGGAGTATCTCCTGAGGTGAGGTGTAAATGCATGTGTGTGGGGTGGCAAGGTGTTGTATAACTAGACCTATGAGGACCAAATATCATCATCAGAGTGTTTTGTCAATCTTCATTTTACAGACAAGGTTAGAATTGGAATTTAAAGTATGACACAAATTCAACAGCATTAAAAAGGTTATACCTAGTGTAGAACAAAGCAGCTCACATGGCACTTCACTGCCCATATAGAACGAGGATAGCCACAATGAGCAGCTGTTTGCCTTGGTGTGTGTCACTCCTTTGTTTTAAAATATAATCACAATTAAATCTCCAGGGGTACTGTCATTCCTTTCAGACAAACATCATTTACAAGCAGTCATCTGAGGGTCATTTTTTATTACCCCCATGTAGAACTGGATTAATACAGAGAACAGTAAATAATTTGCCCCCAAGTGGCCAAAAGATAAACTAATGCAGCTTTAATGTAAAATATAGGATTAAAAAAAGCATTTTGAATAAGAAAAATAAATATGACTGCAAAACACTGAGATAAAATGCACGCTGTAGTAAAAACCACAGGAGGGAGAAGATGACGTGTGCCCAGCTAGGAATGAAAACTAAACTTTTGATGTTACCAGGGGAACCGTTTGTAACGTACGCAGCACATGTTGACAGCTCCATCTTCACTATGTCTTGCCAAGCCTCTGTTCTCCGAAGAGCGGCTGGGCTAAGCCTCACGTCTGCTGGGCTCCACTCAGACTTCGGCTCAGCCTCCTCATATCCCCCAAACAGCCACCACTAAGCAGCTTCCCTCCTTTAAAAGCCAGGGCTGGATCTCAGGCGTGAGGTGTGAATGGTGAATCACAGTATGGATGAGACTTCCCAATTCACACTGCTGATGCAGGATCAGTGGCACGTGGCAAAGTGGCAAATTCACTGTGAATTAAAGCCAAAAGAGCTTTTGTTAAGTGATGGCTGTTACAACATTGAAATATTATGCTAGTACAAGGAAAAAGCAGGCAGAATTGTATTTATCCCCTTGAAATGACAACCTCCCTTTTTACCTGTACCAGTTTCCTGTCTTCTAATGTTTAAGGACAATTCTGGTTTATTACAGCTTGGGTCTTATTTTTGTACTTTTGTCCATCATTTCATATCAGTTAAGATAACACTGTACACACCAAAAACATTTCTGAGATCTGGCAACATGATGATATCACTTGAGCAAAGTCAAACAGGTCAAGAAACACAGCAGTAAGACCATCAGACAGGCTGTAAACGTGCCAACATTTTCTCCAGATTATCTAAACCACACTGTATTCAGAGGTCAAACTGAAAGTCAGCCCACCTGAAATGTTGCTAGTAATCCCTCATTGTACTGAAAAAATGTGCACAAATGAAACAAAACATGCAAGTTAGTTTAGGCAGTCAGCTCGAGCCTCCTGCTACACTCACATGACATACTGTTCTCACTGCTACATACAGTATATCCAACACACCCTTTTAAAGAGTAACTTGCAGGTTGGAGACCCCAGTGAATAAATGTGGGAAAACTAGATTCACAATTCACAATTCACTACAGTAATTTCTGGAGTTGTTTTTGTGAGAGTTTTATTTCCGCATCCAAAAAGACGAACTGAACATGACTTAACAAAAGGGAGAGCAGCCAAGCTAGGTTTAGTTTAACATTAAGAAGTATGGATCCCAAAGCTGAAGACTTTGTAAATGTACATTCATACGCATATGACGGACCACAACCATGTAATTATGAGCCTGTTAGGTGTCCAAGAGACCAAGAACAGACAAGGATTAGAAGAAATAATGGCCAGAGGAGAGAAATTGAGTTGTGGTGTGAGGAGAACCGGTGGAGAACTGGACAGGTGTGTTGGCGAGTGTGGGGGTGGGGGGTGGGGGTGGGGGTTAATCTATTGCTCAGTTAAGTTCTTTCAATTATATGATTTTCTATACAGTTAGTACCTGATGAAGCAGCTGTGTGTACTGAAGAAACCGCACCAGCCATCAGCCTTGTATGGGCCTGGCTTCGACATCCCATCCCTAACTCCATCGCATCGGTGGGTCTAAAATGGGCACTGCATATGACCGCCGTGTTTTTGCCAGAGAATGTACTTTTTACGCAGACTGCGTTTGTATGGGGTTTATCAAGAAATCATGCTTCTGTTCTACCAGGCTGTTTTAGCAAAGTCAGATATGGAATGACAGCATGGTATGGAAATCTCTCTGTGAAAGTCAAAATCAAAGTTAATACACTTGGTACAGACCGCCAAGATCATCACAATCTTCAGTCTTTTTATGAACAATGTGTATTACAACATGCAAGAAGTATTCTGAATNATCCTTCTCATATCTTGTATTCACACTATGAACTGTTACCTTCTGGCAGAAGATATAGAGTTCCACACTGTCAGCTAAAACGGTTTAAGAACTCTTTGTGCCTGTTTCAGTCAAAGTTCTTAAAAGCAGTCTACAATGAGGTCACATGTACAGCAGAGGTTGTGGGGTTTGTGCAATACAACATTTGTGCTGTGAATTGTGGTAGATGTTACATGTTAGATGTGGTAGTTATATGTTACTCATGTTACTCATGTTTTAGGCTTGTGGTTTTGCTTCTGAATGTGTGTAGTGGCTGTATTGTGGATGTTCTGTGTGGCAATTGGAGTCCAGAACAAATTTCCCCACGGGGACAATAAAGTATATTCTATTCTATTCTATTCTATTTTCAGATGCAGCAGTGAAGTTCTGTCCCTTCACTTGCACAACACTCACCCAGACACCAGAACTAGCGCCGCTCCTTTTCCTGAAGATTGTACTCAATGTCCTGACAGGAGTTTGTGCAACCTGCACAAACACAATAATTCACCATGATGAAAAATGGTAAAATGGAACGGAAAACTACCGAAAAAAGACAGACTCACTAAATTACAACTGCTCAGACCCACTACCACCTACTACCGCAGGTTGGGCTGAGGCAGAGTCTTGGACATGTTGAAGATCAGAAGTGGGCCAGAGTTTAAGTCTGGACCTCTTCACCAACACTTTGTCTTCTTCAGAATTGAGTAGCTATTGGAGTCTCAAACAGGTTNAAAATAATCATTGTTACCAGGTAAATATTGATGTAATTTCTCCCAAATTTGGGATGGTCCAGCCCCCTGTCCGGGCAAGTCCAGGCATATCCCTGATTCCAGTATGTTTGGGATTTTCCACTCTTGGGCAAGTCTGGACATGTTCTTTGACACAGTTGTTTTCAGGAGTTCTTGGACTGTATTTTTAAAAACTTTATGATCTTTTTAGGTTACATGCTAAACCACAATCCTCACGCTTTATATGTTAAATATAGATACAATCAGTATGCTGGGTACATTGATTATTTGTTTTTTTATGATATAAACACTTCAGCAAATGACAGTTTTGCTTCAACATTTCCCCCCTTTGTGACTTGCGAGTCACAGATCATCCCCGCGTGACATAGTCACGGGTCAGGTGATCTCTAGCCCGTGACAACGGCAGGCAGTAGGACATGGTAATAGTGCTGCTCAACCGGTTCGAACATGTGCCGCATAAAAGCAGTCCGAAGCTGCACTAAATGCACGAAAGCAACATGGATCCGGCATCACAAAACTAAAACCTTAAGTCAGTTACATAATGTGGTAAACAAATCACTACGCGGTGGGCTGTTTTTGTGTCCTGTCAGACATGGTTTTAGCAAGCAAAAGATAATAGAACTTCTCTAAATGTGGGAACATGCTCGGTACACAACACAACAAAAAGTCCTTTAGATGTTGAATAATACAAAAACTCCAGTGTTTGACATAACTTAGAACTGTGGGATTGTTGCAATACGACAGTGTGGACAATTCAGTTATTGTGGGTGTGTATGTAAACAGGATTTAGCATAACTTCAATATACCATCCAGTATTCTTCCACATACAGGTCATCCGTTGTGACCTGGAGCTTTTAACCTTTTGATCCTTAGTACGACAGCTTTCATAAGTAACAGTACAACTTAATGGCTACAAGGAATATATATATCACGTCTATGTTGAACGTAGGTGTGTAAAACAACCTCTTCAGGTGTTAAGAAACCTGGCATCAAATAGGTAATACGAAAGTAAGGCATCATGTAGTTGTCTTTGGCAGTCCTCTTCAACCCAGACACTTTGCGTGTCGTGGAGGGTCACTGACATGAGAGGTTTTTAGCACCTCGGTGTTCCTGTCAGGGTTCTTCTTACGAAACTGTAACAGCCGTCCAGTTTGGTTGTATACTTTGTATTGTGGCGTCAGTCCGTGTTACATCATGGGTTCGGGTTTGGGTGGCATGGAGGGGTCAGGGTTGGTTGTGGTGTTGGTGGGGGAATCATGGCAATAGGGGACAGGGCACATGCCGGTCCCATGCAGGCGACGGTACTTGTCGATAATTCTCTGACTGCAGGCCAGGTCCTGGATAAGACGGTCCTTGTCTGCTGTCAACTTTTCCACCAGGATGGTTAACTGTGCCACTTGTTCTTTGCGTTGTCGATTTCTGTGCATGTGGCGAGCTGAAGAGCGCCGTCTCAACTCCCTTTCCCGGGCATCACGCAGCTCGCCTCTCATGTATGGCAGTATGGCAGCCACTATATACCTAAACTCCTTCCACGTGAGATCGGCTAGTTGAGCTGCAGTCATGCGTGGAGCAGCGGTCATGGGGTTTTCTACTGCCACGGTTGAAGCAGCACCTGCTGTCCCGTCATCAGTGGGTTCGGGTGTTTAACTTGGGTCTGCAGTTGGCGGTTTGCACCAGTGTGATATGGTGTAGATGTCAGTGTCATCAGAAGAATCTTTTGTTGTATCAGTTGGAGGAGAGGCGGGAGTGTCAGGCACATGTGATGGCTCACTTGTCGTTGGTGCTGATTCAGGCTGTTGAGCAGGCAACTCTTCCTGGAGTGACTCATGGAGCAGCTGGTACAGCAGCGAAGACATTGATGGAGGTGGAGCAGGTAGGAAAGTAGTGGTTGATTTACCCTGGAATGGAGCTGCAAAGGCTGATGGTCCTGGTTGGATGGTTGGTCACCCGTGGAGTGGGGCAGCAAATCCTGATATCCCCGGCTGTTGGAATCCCCATCCAGATGGTGCTGGTCCTGCTGCCGTGGATGCTTGTGGGCGCCCGTGGGTCCTGGGACACTTCCTGGTTGGAGCCATTGGTTCATGGATGGAGGAGCCTGGTTCACAGCTGGAAGTGCCCTGTAGGGTCCTTGAGGAGAGAACCCTATGCCTGGTCCCATTTGAGCTGGTTCAATGGGGTTCACCTGAAGCCTATACTGTGGGCGTACCTGTGGCCCTGGGTAATAGCCCTGGTCTTCTTCAATTGGTGTCCAATTGTATCCTGTGCCTTCTGCCATGACTTTTCTGGTGAGATAACACAAAAAGTGTCAATAATCCATATGTAATATGAGGCCCCTGGCATAATCGATACAGTATCCAAATATAGACCCTCCAGTGTAGATCCTAAGTGTGTCCGTGTGCAGATTGTAAGCATCATTACATCTAATAGATAGCCGTCTCACACCTCCCTTACCGTGTCTCACTAGTGAGGCATGAGTGCTAAACATAATGTCATGTCCTAGTCTTACTGTAACCGTTTCTACCTTGGCCTTGGTGAATACTGGCATGTAAAATCCCTTCTGTAGTTGCACCATGTCATAGGTGTATATAAGTGCTACAATACTTCGTTCTAAGACTATACCTCCTGGTAACCCGTAAGTGTCTGTGTGCCAATGGCTGCAGCGAACCTTTTTTATGCGGATGGCGGGTGGCGACTGTACTGAATGGCCAAAGTATTGTAGCCAAGTTGTAGAATTTTGAAGCTGGAGGGGACCATACGGTAGGAGATCTAGTATTGGTTGAAGGTCTTTATTAAATCGCTTCTCTGTTTGTGCTTTGCTTCGTCGTTGCATTTGTCTTTTAGGTTTTTGTTTTAGCATTTGTTCTGCCATTGTTGGATGAGTTTTTTTATGTGTCGATCTGCCATTCCTGTTTGTCCATTGTGGTATAAACATCGTCATCTAACTGTGTTTACGGGGTCAGATTCAAACAACTGTTCACCACTCGCCTGTGCCATCGCTAGTCCTACTTCAATCTCATTGTGAATCTGCAGGAGAAACTGTCCGGTTACCAATGTGATCATTTTACTAATCATCACTCGAGTCAATGGAAGTACGCAACACATGACAACCATAGCAACTAGCAAAGGGGTTCCTACCACCATCCCTATCAATTGCAAAATCTTTTTCCAGGACAGTTTGTTAAGAAAATCCCATAGCGCTTGTGCCCTTGTGTTCCAATTGGAATGTCTTACATGTTCATCCCTCAGTGCCTTCATCTTCCTCAGTGCCTGTGTGAGGTTTCCTTCTTGTCCTGTGTGCATTGGAATTACAGTACAGCACTCATCTTCAATGTAGCTGCATACTCCTTGTTCTTCTGCTAGGAATGTGCCTATGGCAAATCTATTCTGTATAGTCATTAAGGAGGTTGAGTGTAGCTGTTCATGTATGGCCCCTAGTGCTAATATGGTCCAATTAATAAATCTTTGTTGATTGTACCATAAGTGATTTATCCATCTGCTGTTG
>NTHP01000166.1:1253-22650 GCA_003416845.1 Oplegnathus fasciatus
GTACGTGTCGGTACCTCAGGTCTGTTCTGAGAGAAGATGCCAATGTGGGAGTCGGTGGTCTTGGAGTGTCCTTTATGAAGAAATGCTGATCCCAGATTTTCTGTTCGCTCCATTACCTAACACACACACACACACACACACACACACAGAGGACACAAGGGATATAAAGGATTTTCAATATTGTAGCAATACAACAATCACATGTCAGTGCCAATCGTAATCGCATTACCATCAAAGTTAAGATGCCATTAGCTATTTGTCTTACACGAGTTAACTTGCGTAATCAGCCAATAACACGTCACCACGGTGTGTTCACCCAGGTGGTGCTGGAATGTTTTATTACAGCAACAGTGTTCAAGCTGACTTAATGTTTTAACAATTAGGAGACATATCTCTTCCCTGTGAAGATATGATAGTTACGCTAGTACTCAGAAAGAAATTTATGTCATGGTCACTAAAACCTCATGGAAGTTCTTTCTAGAAACATTAACAGGAATATTATACAGACCTTGAATAACAAACTAAGTGAAATAATGGCCCAGATTAAATACATAATAACAGCATTTACCACCAGCATGTTTGACTGTAACACACAAACTGAATCGGCAGATAACTTATCAAGTGTAGCCTCTTTATTTTGGGTGTTTGAAAATCTTTCGTTTACATCAAAACAATGGAGCGTTGGTTATTAAGGCTACATGTTACTGATAAAAGAGTAAAATATCACTTTTCATGCCGTCCTGTTGTATTATAGAATGCATCCTCTGGAGTCTACATAACAGAAATTCAATAGCTATAATCTAATGAATTTCCCACTTAATGAGTAATTAAGCAATTTACTGCTGCTCTTCCATGAAGTTAGGCTGAGGAGTACTCCTCACGACGAAAGAACTCGACTTCATGTGTAAAACTGGTGAAATGCCCCTTTAATTATCATGTCCAGTGCAATTAATTAAATAAGACACTTCAGAAACAAATCTACATCATATTTGCCCCACCTTGACGCCGGTGTTATCAATACTGCCACTGTGTGTCAACAACTGTTTGTGCTGCCAGCAACTTCTAGCTCTTCAGCTGTTGGGCTGGAGGCCATGATGCTTTTATAAGGTGAGCTACTCATGGTGACTCTTACCTCTCTGTAGGACATCCATTCATAGGGCTGTTTTGGTTTCCTGGAGCCCAGACAGGGGCCATTATCTTGAGGACGAAACGAGAGCAATAGGGGGGAAGAGAATAAAAAAAAAAGAAGAAGAAAGAAATTGAAAAAAACAGAGAATTTTAAGTAAATCGTGCTGTTTATATCTTGAGACACCTCCCCATCACACATACATACACATACTGTACCTTCCTACCTATATATTCTGCTGACATACAAGACACGTGGAAAAACACACATATGTTTCTAGGCAGCAGTAAAACTACAGTGTTTATAATGTAACCAGTGAAGGCTGCTGATTCAAAACGCTTTTGAACCCAGAGTACGAGGAAAGGCTTGTATCCTGTTTGGTGACTCTACAACTAAAAATATATACACTCAAAATCATAAAATATTTATGTATTTGTGACTTACTGGAGACTCTGGCCCCTCTGAGGAAGAACTCATACAATGTTCTGGCATCATCGTAGAAATGTGTCAACTGGTCGTCTCCATTCAGCAGGACTGATTGGCGCGCAAACTCTCCGCCCTGATAAAAGAAACAAACGTGGGTTGTGAAAGCTACGACTGATCCTACTGTCATTCAAACAGCAGTTTCAGCCTCTTGAGTCTTGCTTGGATATTTCATTCACATACAGTTACAGTTTGGTTGATTGTAAGGCGAGCTGAGAAATAGCACTGAACCAGAAACCTGATTTTTTTTAGGACTTGAATTGGTTATTGATTAATACCTGGCAGTTTTAAGTACCAGTTTGTTTGTAGTAGTTTGCTTGGGGCTTTTGTCTGTTCAGAGTGGCAAGTACTTCACTTACCTCTTTGACTTGTTATTGGTGCAATCGTTTGGATTGTACACCCCACCCTTTTTTCAGCGGCACATCAAGAGCCCAGCTGTTGAGGTCAGGGTTGTTGTGTTGTACACTGTTATTGTGTTGTACAAATGCATACTGTAAAGTTGTAGTTAAGATATGTAAGAATGATCATTTATGGGACACTATGTGAAACAGAACTATCCTGCTTTAATTCAATAGCTCCGCCAATTTTCATAAGCTTTAGATTCCACGGTGTTTCCTCAGCAACAGCACAATTCTGTATACTGTATCATGCCTAGATGTGCACAGTTTAACATTATAAGTGAGTGTTGCCTTTGTGTTAAAGTCGAGACATTTTAATCTGCAACCCTTTTCATACTTCACTCTGACGTACAGACTTTGCCCTTAAACTTACAGAAACTTCAACTGACTGCATGCGGAGGTCACAGACTGGTGGGAGGGCCTTGGGTCGTGTTGCCAGGTAGTAGGTTGTCGCAGCAGCCACTGCCCCCATGCTGACTAACACGGGGGTGGAGACATTCCTGATGTACTGGCTGACATCGTCCATATCTGGCAACCTCAGCTTCTGCAAGAACTCCTGGCTCAGCATAGTAAAAGGTAAAAGGCGAGTGTGTGTTTGTGGAGAGTGTACCTGTTTGTGTGTGTGTGTGTGTGTGTGTGTGGGTGGAGTGGTAAATATGTGTGAGTGTTAGATGAATGTTGGGCGGGAATGGTGGCAGCAGGGTGTGTCTGACAAGGTGAGGTTAAGAGTGTGTGAGTTATAGCAAGGAGTGTGTGGAGGGATGCTGGCCAGGAGGGGACCTAAGAGAAGAGAGCAAGAGAAGACAGCTCATTCATTTAATCCGTAGCTTTTGGAGGTTTGTTACCTTTAACCACCAAGCAATCACATCCCTTATTTTGTGTTTGTTTGTACTGTGAT
This sequence comes from Oplegnathus fasciatus, assembly GCA_003416845.1. Classification (NCBI taxonomy): domain Eukaryota; kingdom Metazoa; phylum Chordata; class Actinopteri; order Centrarchiformes; family Oplegnathidae; genus Oplegnathus; species Oplegnathus fasciatus. Next base: position 4,159 of record NTHP01000166.1, read on the forward strand.
TACGTAAACCTTAACACAATTATTACCTCTAGTTGTAAAGCATATGTACACTTGTGTCCTTGGTATTCAGAAATGAGCTGAGCATACCGTGACATCTTGATTAATAGTATTTCAAAATGAAATTGAACAACATCTCCATGCTAACATGCTCACTGCGACAATGCTAACAAACTGATGTTTAGCAGGTAATATTTACCAGGTTTACCAGCTTAGTCTAGCTATAGCTAAATTTGCTAATAAGCACTTAACACAGACTACAGCTGAGGATGAAGGTAATGTCATTGTTTTGCAGGTATTTGGTCATAAATGACATGGTCACATCCTCTGGTATTATCATTAACAGTTTAAGTCTCAAACACCCAGCTAATCTGCTTTATCAGGACGGTGTCGGCGTGGTTTGGGTCAAATGTTGCTAAATTTTGTACACAGAAGTACACGAATCCCGCCCCTTTTTAAAATAAGCGAGGAACAGAGATGCAGAAATCTGTCTTCTGAAATAACCAAACTATTAACTTTGGCAGAAAACGTTGTGTTCGTGTAGGACCCCCTCTCTCATTGTAAGAAGCTGATTTAGAAGACAGGTTTTCAGGGCCTTTAGGTTATGGACAGTTAAAGGAATAACCAGAAATCAAAATGGCCAGCCTCAGCCACATTAATTCAGTATGTACAGTGCAAGCAATAGGTTAGTGTGAAACTTCAGACACTATACCACCAATATGTAAACGTCAAGGGTCTAGGTCGTCTGAGTCTGCAGTTTGACATGGAATACTATACATGTTTTTGGCAGGTGCAGGGAGCCACGACAGGCCTCCTCTTGACTGGTGCAACGCAGCAGACACCCAGGGGTGACTCAATATATGAGCTTAGGTTTACAATAGCTAAGTAGCTTTTTAGTTCTGACTGCACTTTGTCAAAACACTTCATATAGTACAACAGAACTCTCTGTGCTTTCTTTCATTGCTTGACACAAAAAGCATTTGCACAGTTTTTTTTAATTCTTGAATCCATTGCTCACTCAAGTTCAACCACCAGCAAACCTATGTTTCTACAGCCTATAAGGAATGTAAGGCAAAACCTGGCTGAACGTTAAATACAGAGACCTCTGGCACTTTGTACTGCTGCTACTACTGTAGAATAATATCAGGTGAACTCAGCTGTGGCTCATGTCGCAGTATAATTAGATCTTGTATCATATATTTAACCGATTCTTTCTGGACAAGTTTAGCAGGTGTGTCTGGTTCCCATGGTGTGTGTGTGTGTGTGTGTGTGTGTGTGTGTGTGTTTGTGTTTAACAGGTGGGGTGAGGTTCTCAGGGTTATAACAAACACACTCACACACAAACACACAGATGAGATGACTCTCAGAGAGCTGTTTAACAATAAACAGATTAAAAACAGAGTGTGAGGCCTTCAGGTGAGAACACAGGGTCCATGTGAACCTTGAGGATGAAGACGACGACCTTAGGCCCAGATTCCAAGTTAACAATACAAACAGAGGGTCAACCCTGATTACATCAAGACCAAGTTATACTGACTGATTGTCATCCGTTAGCAAATGGATCCGACAGCCATGAGTACTATTATTGCCCATTGGAATGAATATTCAATGATGATGAATGTATGCACGTGAAAAGCCTGGAGGGACCACTTAGATTCTCATAAACCTTCTCGGGTTTACATATAAATTAAGTTAATTGTTTGCAATGATATCTCTTCATAAAGAGAGGATTTTGGTGGTTCAGGCTTATTTGTCTAATGGCTGCAACATCTGTGAGAGTGTCACATTTTTGCATCTTTAAAGTTGTTGTTTTTTTAATAATTATTAGAATTAAAGTGAGCAGATGTAACTTTTGCAGAACAGCAGCCACACGTGACAATTATGAAATAATGGTGAATGAATGTAATGTAATGTAAAGATGGTAAAATTTGGTATGACAGTAGTACAAGTAGAGAGTCATACAGTCAGTGAACTGAGCGCTATAAAGTTAAGCTAACATTACCAAACATTAGCTACCATAAGTGTGTGTGGCAACAAATCCCTGAGTGTATTGAACTGGGCAATGGTGTGTTTTTTGCTTATGAATTAAACATTTAAAAGTCCTGCTTTAAGTTTTTCCATTTTTTCATATTGTTCTTTTTGTGATCATACTGTAATTTAGGTAGCCTCCCCTTCAAGTAGTCCTTAATAGTCTCTAAAGCGTGGGATTGTTTCCCCCAACATACCTTACATACAACACATTACAATACAACTCATAGGTGCCTCGTAGGATTCAAGACATTTCATGACCTTCACAAACTAACCTATGATTCAAAGGCAAACGTTCTGAAAGCCATTTACGTTTTGGGCAGTTCAGAACAATCACCACAGGGGTGTTGGTTTGATTGTATGTAATTGCCACAAATCCCCTCTTTCACAGTCACTGAGGTACCTCAAACGGATAACTGCAAGTTTACCATAAATATGCTTCAAAAGTTACTGACTGACAGAGCAGTGCCAACCTGTGAGCTGGGGAAACCTGTGCAAGACTAGGTCTGGTGTCTATAGGTTTACAGACTACAAGATGACCACGTCGTCTCCACCTTCTATAAGCACACTGCAGAGCTTTTTCTATATGCCAGCGTACCTTTCTATTCCTACCGCATTTCTTCTCCACTCACCTGTAATAGAAAGCAGCCAGGTGGGACAGCGGCTTTCCTTTTTGCAGCTGAACATCCAATAACAGTGACCCTGGGAGCGCTGTTGTTACTGCTGCCACAGCAACCGCTACACTCTGCTCTAACAAGGAGGATGCACTCATATACTACTGGCACAAAACACTCGCACAGATTCTGTTACAAGGTGATTTATAACATCAGCTAATCTACCAATCAAAGGTCAGACTGGCTCGAGGGAGGGCTCTGATTGGCTGGTTGTGGCAAGACGGTCGGTCTGGTTGCCTCAAAGACTTGATGTAAACAATCAATGAGCTTATCCATGGACCAGATCAATGAGATAGTAAAGGTTGGGGGAACAAATCATTCTGAGTTTGGGATTTTTCTAATCACTGTTACAAAATACAATCAAATATACAGCATCTTTAAAACCACAACACTTGTGCATCAACACACCCTGTTTGTCTCACACATCGGTATCATCTGGCTTACTGTATATTCCATTAGACATGAAGAGAAATGTGACTTCCCCTAACCAAGTGCCGTGCAATCGCCAACAAGTTCAAGCAGTAGCTTGGTCCCCTCACCTTTCCCCCACTGACCTTTGACCCTGGTGTGGTCAGCTGAGATGATTAGACAGAGTGAGATAAAAGCTGATCAAAGCAAAAACTGCAGAATAGAGAGGAAATTGTCCCGTTGCTCGTTGAGTTGTGACATATACTTTTGTTTCTTTCATATTGGCTCAGTGTTTACAAGAGTCCATTCATTAATTGTTTGATACTGAAAAATGCACATTCAAATTTCCTAAATCCTGAAACAGCTTCTTCAAATTGCTTGTTTTGTCTGACCACAGTCCAAAACCCAGATATTTATTGTCACAGAAGACAAAAAAAGCAGCAAATCCTCACAAGCAGCTGGAACTAGGTAATGTTTAATGTTTTTTGCTTAGTAAATGACTCAAACAATTATCAAAAAAGTTGCAGATTCATTTTCTGTCAGTTGATTAATTACTCGACTAGTTGTTTTAGCTCTGAATACATTAGCATGGAAAGTCACATAGCATTAAGATTTTGTCAAGGACCATCTGAAAACATCGGCTGTGTCTAATGAGAGATGGATGTAAGTGTGTGACATGGATATACTCCAATTTCCTTTTTTATACATCACTATCACAGACAGTGTGATACACACACACTTTTGCTTCAGGTGTAAGACTGTGTGGTCTTATCCATACATACATACATATCTCAACTCAATCAGTCTGTGATAGCATATCTTAACTTGACCCCTCTGAGTGAGTGAGTGAGAGTGAGAGATACAGGAAACAATGTGATTAAATTTCTTGTTGCAGTTACTTTATGCAAAACTGGATTATCAAGGCAAAAGGGGAAACTACCCAAGGCCCCCCCAACTCTCAGGGACACCTGAGTGTCTAAAGCACAGTGATGTAACAGATTATATGATAACTTATCAGTTTCTGATACTAGTACTTGATACTTTAAACACATTTTGCTGATAATACATCTGTGCTTTTACTCTAAGTATGATTTTGAATGGAGGTATTTTACATTAATGTATTGGTACTTTTACTTAAGCAAAGGATCTGAATACTTCTCCCATTAAATTCAATAAAGCTTTGAAATTTAAAAAATTAAAAAACAAACTGTTGATGTTACACCCATCCATGAACACCGGCGTGAACTGAAGGTCAAGAAAGCTTCAACCCCATCGGTTGTTCAGAGAAACATGCTGTACATCAACATGTTTTATAGGAAGCAGTGGTAGAATGTAACTAAGCACATTTACTCAAGTACTATATTTGAGTACAAATTTGAGGTACTTGCCACTTGGTACTTGTATTCCACTACATTTCACAGGTGATTGATTAAAAAAAATCATTTGATGAATGACTTTTGCACAAAACATATGAAGAGCTTATAAAATATAAAGTTTTGCAATAAACTACAATGCAGTACATACAATTACAGCTGAAAATATTAGTCGATTCGCAACTATTTTGATAATTGTTTAAGTAATTTTTCTGCAAAAACATGTCATGGTTCCAGCTGTGAGGATGAGATGCTTTTCTTCTCAATTATTTTAATAAATTTAATTTATTTCCAACAATTTTGAACTAACATATCAGTTAGACAAAACAAGCATTGTGAAGGTGTCACTTTGGGTAATTGTTATTTATATTATTGTTATTTTCTAAATTTTTACAAACCAAACAATCAATCGATTAATGGAGAAAATAAATCAGCAGATTAATCCGTAATGAAGATAAACATTAGTTGCAGTCATATACAAAACAGTTAAAAATTAGCTCCACCTCAACCAACCTACACTTATGGATCCTGAGCGCCCCGGCGTCCATAACGAGCGCCACCAGAGAGAGGGAGAAGGGGGGCTGAGCTGTACTATGGAGGGGGGATGCATACCAAGGAGCCAATGAAAGTAGGGTGGGTTCATGGATATCAGCCAATCAAAGACAAGTCACCTTTCACCTCAAAACCTGCAGTGAGTGTGCCACTAGATCCCTGCAGTCATCTTTTACAGCCTCTGCCTGGCTGATGCTTACTATGCATAATGACTCTGTTTCTACACAATATTTACATTATTTTCTCTAAGTTACTGCATTAATGCACAACACCACACAAGCCACACACCACAATGCAAGCCTATGCAAAACTGGTCATTAACAACATCTCACTAATGTTTGACTTTTAACTTTATTGGACATTGACCACTCTTGTTCTCAGGTAACTCTTGGATCACTAAACTTCCTTTACTCCAACATTACTGTCTGACAGCAGAAACTCATACAGAAACCTTTACATTTGACTGGAGCCATTTTCACGTACGGCCAGTCACCAAGAGCAGCATGAATTAAATGTAAAGTACTACACTTGCTAATAACTACAACTGGTTAACCGTGCAGACCCCGCGGTGTCTTGTAGTGAAATAAGACTGTGGGTACGGGAAACATTGCTAAGCCATGTGATGTATTGATTAATGTTAATGTCGAATTTAAAACGTACGTAGGACAAAACAATTAAGAAGTAGTCGCAGGTTTTCAGTCACGCGTCTTCATGTTTTTCCATTAAACTGCCAGATCTTTGAGCAGAGTTCGGCCTGACCTTTTATTTCAGTACCGCTGTATGAACTTCTTGTGCTACAGTGGTACATTTTTGTTTAGCGTGTGGTATAACAACTACTACACGAACACTTATTTGGTTCAGTGTTAAAAACCAACAATAACTAACTTGTTTAAAGTACTCCCCACCTGTTAGCAGCAGCTCTCCCCGGCTTCTTGTTCCTGACCACGCGCACCTAATTGTGGTGTTGAGAAAAAAAAACTACAACTTCCGGACACAACTTTCAAAATAAGATCCGTTCTATTTACATAACTTTCTTACGACTAAACGACGCTAGAGCTAAATAGTAAAAGAGTGTAAGTGCGTAAAATATTGTATTGGGACGATTTTGAAGTAAACTAAAATACAGCTGTAGTCCTCCCAAATTGTCTTTTGATGGTGTAACGATTTTATGATATTTTGACACTCCACTTTGAAGGCAAAGTTGCCTGATTTCCGGCCATAATAAAACTAGTGAGTGCAGGGATAGTACCGTACCGTGAAAGGCTTGGCTTTGTTCCTCTTCAAACTCTTCAAACATTGAAAGCTTAATTTTGGAGTAGATTTACTCATTGCTCTATCTGAAAACTATATAGCTGCACGACAGGACGCAACTTTTGTTGTACAATCAGCAAATCAAGTCATCTGGTCTGCAGTTTTACTGACAAGGTCTCTCAAGCCTTGTCAGAGTCCAGTCAGTGTGGTTAGTACTGGCACAAAGTGCAGTGATGTTTCCTCCTGTCTCTTTGAATCCTGAAATCTTAATAAATAAATAAACATAATAAGTGTTCATTCACATGCAAATAAACCACTCAATTACTCACCGGTGTAATAATGTATTCATTTCCATCATATGTACATTTTAATAATAACAAGGTCCAACAACAGCACAATAAATTAAGACTGATAAAAAAAATTGAAACGCTGCAACATGAAACTTCAATCTTTCTTCAAAGTTTTTATTTCGTCTCTTAAACACATTAAGAGTCGTGCAGGCAGGTGCATTCATCTCCTTTCGTTGGTCACACAGACAGACCAGCGTCCGTTTTAAACAAGACTACATTTTTTTATCTATTTGAAGGACAGTGAAATTCACAGTTGAATTGTTTTTAACCTTTACATCTGCTTTGCTTTTCAATGAACTTGTCCTGATGTCAGCTGTGTTGGCTGTTAAATATTTGAAACAAAACACAAGAATTGACCCTCTGATATGAACGTCACTGGAAGAACAAAATGTTGTGACATCTGAAAAGGATGAAATTTAAAGTTTTAGCTTAAAGAATTAGGGATAAATACATGAACATTTTAAAGGTAAACACACAAATGTGTCTGTAGTTGAAATGTCATTAACTACATTACAAACAATTAAAATGACACTAATGATAGATACATTAACAAAAACAAACTACAATTAATAATTACCACATTTAATTTGCTCTATTTTTCACAGACCAGCCATTTTGTAATACTACAGATTAAACAAGATGCAGTAGTAAAAAAACCCATCAGAACTCTTTGTGAATAGCACAATAATACCACCACTAAAACCACAGAAAGAACTAAAAAAGTCATTGTAATATTGTGTTGCTAATTTACAGTGGAATGATCAGATGTGTGGAGAAATATTGTAGCATGTCACAATATTCTGCAGGTAACACAGAACTAACTTTATTTAAACACCTTTTAAAAAATATAAATGAAAGTGAGGAATTATGTTTTTGTATGTTTTAAGTATCTGAAGTCTGCTTCCATGATGTCCTTGGACTTATGCAGATCAATCCACTTTTTTGTAATTTTCACATTCCTCTGAATACAGATCCATTTGTTACAATGTTAACATAAATAAATAATATACTGTAGTTCTTCAAAGTGCATTCTAAAATATTTAACATATTTTAACATATTTAACTGTGTTTAGAACCAGTGGAAGAATTGGTTCAGTTTAGTCTGCTTACTAGGGATGTGGGATTGTATTACTACTATCAACACAAGGTACTGTTTGGGGTCCGTAAGGACTAAAATCATTCAAAATTATAATTCTACATTTTCCCTATGAGAACTTTTAGATGGGTGTCAGCAAATAAACTTAAAAAGACCTTCATTGGTTGGTTTAAAAGTCAAATGAATGAAATAGCTGCTACAGAGCCATTTTTCTAGTAGAAGAACTTAAACATTTAAATACTGAAAGATATGAGCCCAGTAGGAATGAATATTACCAGTGTTACTTTTCTTTTTATGTCCTTTGTTCTTCAAGAAGCACTTTGTGACAAATATTACATAATATCAGATTGGGTTCAGTCTTCGTGCCAAGTTTTTCCTCACCTGCTTTTTCTTTTCTTCCTGTGCTTTGGTCTTTGCTTGTCTGTGTTTACGTACAGTACTTTTGTTCTTAAGAAGCACTTAACAGCAAAGAGGATGTGTTTTATAGTCAGATGTCTCGGGGTCAGCTGCGGCAGAAAGAGCAGTGAATCCCCCCCGTCAGGTCAGTGATGGCTCCCTCTTTGACAAGGCTTTGTAGGAGTTCGGTCTCTCTGTTCACGTTGTGCGTCCCCTGCTGCAGCATGCAGCTCATGGGAAGGTGGTCATAGTAGTGCAGTGGCGCCCCCTGCTGCGAGAGGTTGTAACCAAAGCCTGCCAGGCTGACCTCGTCACACAGCAGACTGGCTAAATTCAGTGCAGAGACACCTATGGTAGGCACATTCTGCAGAAAACGACAGGAGAAAAGCATTATTGTTGTTTTAGCTGTTATTTTTCCCCATTCTTCACTCCCACCTGTTCCAACAGAAAACCCTCAGTAAGTCTTATCTTCTAAAACCTTATTTGTTGTTTCTTGTGTTTTATGACATCCCTGTATTTTCTAAGTAAACTGCTTTTGTACTTGTACTTATAAACTACATAATACATTCTACAATTTCAATTCTATATTTTTCTTTATCTAAATAGATCATTAGTCCAGATCCTTCACAATAATAACTTAGCATACACGATACTGAGTGATTGTTAATGACTTTTTGAAATAAAAACTCACATCTGCTACATAGCTTATATGAAAAGTAATTTCAAATATTTCTGGCAGTTTAGATTTTAAGGGAAAACTGGTCAAATTTAGAAAAAAGAAGAAGAAGAAAAGAAAAAGGTGATACAGCAACAATGTGCAGAGGACAATGTATGAATATGGTGTTCCCCAGTGAAAATATGCAAGTCATTCCCACTGAACGCAGTTTAGACTAAACCCAAACAGACAAATATTCTGTACCGGAGAGAAAAGAACGATCTTAATGTTCTCATCTGTTAATGGCTCCTTTGAGCTCTGCCTTTAAATCTCCCATACGAAAGGCATGGTCCATCCTCTGCTTCACACTGATGTGAGTATATAATTATCATGTGGACTTGTTGCAAAATTCTGGTAATATTCAAGGTGGAAACTTTCCAAGGGAATTAACGGGAATTTACGGGAAATAACAGGAATAAAATGGAAATAGCGGGGTTATTTGCTCAGGCTGTATTAACCTTGTCATATGCAGATAGAAATAAACCTTTTACCATATCAAAAGCAGACATAATTGTAAACTCTTCTAATGGAAATGAAAAAATGTACAATTCAGTTGAACTTTAATTAAATGAGTTGATCGAGTTTGATGAGTTTGATCAATAAGACTAAGCCCTTTGCTCAAAAACAGAACGTTCTTGGAAGACAAAAATCCATTAATTTTTCAAATACATACAATGTGAAATGTGCCATGTGGTGACGTTAATGGGGAATGGTACCTAGAAAAAGAAATGTTTTACAATAAAGAAGGAATGGAGATAGATGAATTAAAACTCCTCGACTAGCATGCTCAGTCAAGCTACATCCCACATAGTAACAGTTTGCTAGCACAAACTAGCAGAAGGTGTTAACAGGTTATAAACTGTTATATAATATATAATATATATAGTAATATAATCAAAACTTTGAATTTGACAGCATGTTGGCCCAGACAGTGCAGTAGTGTGGGCTGCACATGTGAGGAGAGAATGCACTGTGCATGCAGAGGGTTGTCATTTTATTGAATACCTATTTAATGGGACGCTCGCAAATTATCTGTACATGTGATGGAAGGGTGCAATAAGTTCACTATCAAAAGGTACGATTTTTACATTAAAATTGTGCAAAATTTCAAAAATTACCCAAATTCCCGAGCTTAACTTCCAGAAATTTACCGACCCTTTGCAACCCTATGAGGACAACAAATGGTTACACTGGTTTGGTTAATGTCAGTATTGCAATATCCAAAACCAACACAGGGGGGAGCCTCTCCTCCACAACAAACTGAGGGCACAGCTATATGTGATGGCAATCTCACGTTTCATAGTGGAAGGTACCGAAAGTAATGTTTTGTCTGCAGAGACGGGAAGACAACTTGTTTCCGGCCAAAGACAATGTGGTCTAAGTTGTGTCCATATTTAAACTAGGTATTGACTGTGACTGTTAAAATGTTTAAGAACAGCAATAAGAGTAGTAAGAGCCACAGAGTTCATGATGTCTCTGTGAAAATTCAAATTATTTCAAAAACAATAGCTTCAAAAATTCAGTTTGTAGTTGTAAAGATTTTCATTTTGTTGTCTTTCGCGGCACCTATGGTGATAATCGGTATTTGCAGGTGTGTTTTTGGACCTCACTTCAGTTTCAGTTTCAAGTTTCATTGTCGGTAGTCATCAATCTTTTCTTTGTTTGTTCGGCCATAGTAACCATTTACTCACAACGCTAGCAGAGACCAGAAAAAAAAGCATGCTGCTTCACACACAGGTGAGTTGAAGAGCGAGTCTGTTGTGTTAAAAGTCTTGTTAAAAGCCTAACTGTGCGCCGCTTGTGATTTTTCCGGGAAAGTCACTCCCGACACCCGGGTCGTAATACTGCTAATGCTGCAGGCTTTCATCAGTGGGCCATAGGCTCAATCACCATTGTGTTGCCTCATTCATAGTGACTTAACAGACGTTTATTTAAATGAAAATCTTCCAGATTATATCTTTAAATTAAGACTCTTGAATATAGCCAACTATAAACAGGTGCATACTGATAGTAATAAGTTGGTAAGTTAAAGAAACAATATTTTTCCATAAAGAAAGCAAGTTTAAGGTTCAATTTATTCATCCATAAGAACGTCCACATAATTTTCTTACATTTAACAATATGCAAGTGGGAAGTACTAAGGCCACTATAAAAGTTTAAGACGTGTCTATAAAAAAATAACTGGCTGTATTTTACACAGTTTGAATTGTGTTCATTCAGTAGTCACTTTACCTTGGCTATAAAAACAGACAGACAGATTTAATCCCTAGATGGGAAGTGTCTATTACCTGGTCCCTGCCCCACAGGCGTGGTCTGGGTGGAGGGTATTTCAGTAAGTCCAATGCAGTCTCTCTGATGACATGTGGGTTTAGAAGTCTGAACCTGTGGGGCTCAAGAGGGATTTGATCTGGAACCTTCTGCCAGAAGAAGAGCCAGTCCCACAGAGGCTGCAACACAAAGCACAGATGTGTCCTAACTCTCATCTTCAACACTGAAAGCTTTTTTATATAAATAATTCTTTCACAAGACTACAGATCAGATTTGAATCTTGATCACACAAAGACTATAATCTGTGATGGCATGAAGATTAAAAACAATAGGAGGAACATGCCATCATTATGCAACACAAGACTGCATACTGAAATTCATGTTGTAGTCCCTTTCTGTTGATCACACACGAAACAGAAACAAAACAGAAGAAAAGACTATAAATCATGGTGGGGTTTGGAGGATGAATTTAGAAGTCTCACAGCCTGAGGAAAGAAGCTGCTCTGGAGTCTGGTGGTACAGCAGCGGATACAATTCCATGTGTTATCATTTTTCACATTTTTCAGACGGGTGACAAATTAAAGGAAAAACCTGAAAGCTGCAGGCAGGCAGACAGGCGGGCACAAGATACAGGACACAGGATAACAAAGGCATGAAAGCAGAACAGGAGCAACATTGCAACTTTCATGAACTGGCAGAGGAACAATAGATCTGGGCCGGTATATACTGTATATTATATAACATCATTATTTTATGAGAGTGGTGAACCATTTGAATTCTTGATTAATGATTTTTCATCAGTAATTCAATTCACCATAAAAATGATTTTAATTGTTTTGCTTCTTAGAGATATTTTTCTTTCTTTTCTTGATATTTTCCAACTTTCTTCCATGGGTTAAAGCAATTTTAAAATTCCTCCAACTATTGTTGCTTTGGCTGATTCATTTCTCCATGATTCATTGACAAAGCCAGAAGTTTTGCTTGACATCTTATCAAGCAAAACCTCTTGATTTCTGACCTTTTAGTGCAACAAACTGTTGTAAATACTGCTACATGCAAGGGTTCAGCCAACTTAGTGTAGTTTCATGACAATCAAAACTAGTGCTGAATTTTTTGTCTTTAAAGGGGCTGTATGTAACAATTTACAAGTGTTAATAATTTTTTAAATTGTTTTTTAATAGTTTTTTGTTGCCGGATAGTAACATAACTTAAAAAAAGACTCACTCACCGTTAGCGTTTTCATCCAGCTAATGTAGCTCTGCTGACATTGCTGAGCCTCTCGGTGCAAGTTAGACAAACAGCGATAAGCTGGCTAGCAAGCTATCAACATTTTTTAACAACTTTATTGAAAAGCAAGCTATCAACATGATGCCTGTCAATCACGTTCAGTCTCGTGTGTGTCACATTACTGTTTTGGCCGATGCTGGCTCACTCCTACAGAGTGGGAGCAACAGTATGCAGACTGCAGTTGACTTAATGGCCACAAGCATTTTCTGAATGTTACACACATCCCCTTTAATGTGTTAATCTTAAGTGTGACCATTTTCATACCACATGTATTCAGTTCTTCCTCTAGGTCTGTATGAGTGGCAAGAGAGGGTGCTCTCTAAAAATACACAAAACCCAATACAAATAACACAGCGATGATCAAACTAATTAATAAGATATATTTGTTATTGCTCAAATGCTGCATTCAAATGACTCAGATTAAAGCTCTTCCTATACACAACAAATGTAGTATTTTTCACTTATTCAGTTATTCTGTTTAAATTAACTACATCATAGCTGGATCTCTCATATTTGAGACGAGTTTTATGGAATTAGTACAACACAGACACACACCACCACTACTACTCACCACAGTGAGCTTGTTGATCATAGCAGAGGTCCAGCTGATGTCTACACCTTTATACATCACAGCTACAAACAGAGTGTGTGGGTCTGTGTCGACCCAGTGGAGCGGTGTGCCCTCTGGGTAACTCATCCTGATGCTGGTTCGATTTCCAACGTCAACACTGAACTCTCCCAGAGGACCACTGTTTAACCTGAAGGAGGGAAGACACTGAGAGTCAGTGACGGACAGATTTTTAATGTAAATAATTGAGTCATATGGCTTTGTTGGTTAGATACAGTGGAAAGTGTTTATGATGATAAAGAACATATGGCAAAGTCAAGCTGAAACTCAAGCATAGATTCACAACATCCTTTTTTAGTCGAGTAGGTTTTTGTTAATTCAACATGCCATCGACACTGATCTGGTCCCTATTCCGCATCTCAAAGCACCATTATGTGTAAATTGGATTAAAACAGTCATATCATCGCATTTGTGTTTCTAACCTGATAATGGTGTCAAAGCGGTCGATCAGCGGGCCCAGCTCCAGGCCTCTGAGAATACCTCCATTTCCCAGGACCACACAGCGCCGACATTTATCTGATGTGTTTCCCGGCTGAGGCGTGGAGTCAGAGTCTGGCAGCTTTAAAGGGAAATTCACAGATAGATGGAAAAACAGGGAAGACCTGGAATTAATTAATTGAGCCTCTTAATCTCATGGCTGCTACTGGGTTCTTATCCTAGTGTACAGGGCCCACTTAAACACACACACACCAAGTGAACAAGTTCTTTATAAATGAAATATTTATTGAACTACAACTACATAACTAAACTACCAACAGACAGACAAATGAATAAATGATGAATAAAGTTGAGATCAATGAGGAATACATAATGAATGAATGAGTGAATAAATGAGTGAGCATAATGAATACATTAATGAGCAATTTCTGAATGAAGTAGACCATCGTATAGACCAAGTACATCAGGGACTGATATCTCTTTTGTTTATCAAATTGAATTGAATTCAATAGGTTAAGGCACCATTCAGCAGTTGAGAGTTTAAGAAGCACCAGGGCAGAGTGTGAAGCAATTCAACAATAAACCTAGTTTTAGGGGAGACCCTAGTTTAGTCTAATGCTTACAAATTACTTAACTCATTTCTTAATTAGGCTAATAATCTGGCATCAGTAATTTGGCATCAACTCCTGAGCATCTGAAAATGTATTGTTTCACCTGACGGTTCTGATGGACCGATGAGAAGTGGCTCTAGACGGAGGGTCAGCAGGTTCCCTTCTGGTTCGGGCATTTGGACCTTGTCGTCTCCCATGTGGCAAATTTGGCTCGGTTTCTTTCCATCTCCATCCATCTCTCTCTGCAGGTAGCAGGATCATCTTCTCACCCTCAGCGGGCATCTTCAGACATCTCCTCCTTAGCGGCAGTAGGGTTATCTTCTTGACACCCCTTTGTCTGCACTGGATCGCTGGATTGGATCGTTGTGGTTGCTTCTGCCACACGTCGTTTAATTCAGCGTCTTTTGTTAAAAGTCTCTTTCTTACAATGTCTCTTTCATCAAAGTTGCGTTTTCCTTTGAAGTTGCTCAGGCTAGCTTGCTTCAGTCCAGCACCGGAAACGGGAGTGCTGCAGGCGGCCTGCGCTTGCGGCAGACCCCAGGACGGGCACGGCTGGTCCCCAACCCCCCCTTCTCTGGCCTGGGATGGCCAGATTGGCGTGAGAGGGTTGTGGAGACCAGTTCACCGTCCGAGTTTTCCAGAGAGGAGCGCAAGGGAAAAAAAGCGAGTTCTCCTTCTTCCCTCTTAAGAACCTTTGTGGAGGGGTGCGGTACACTGTCATGACCCGCTGACCACTCCCCTGAGAAAACTATCTGAATTGATTCTTTCATTTAAACTTCTTTTACAGAATTGACTACTTTGCTTCACATATTTATATTCTTCCATATTTGAAAGTGGTGCTGTCTCACCTGTGGAACGGTACCCAACACTTTATATCAACCACTGAATAAAACCTGATGAACTGAATTACGCGTGGATTAAACAATTTACACAACCACAGATGATGATCTTTGTTATTAGCAATCACCAGTTAAATCGATACGTATGCGTATGTAGACCTTTGTGCACAGCAAATGAGTGAAGAATTAAAGCAGAATCTCAGCGTTGTCTATTTCTCTCTTTTGAGAGGAGGGGGTAGGCTACATGAGACGTCTCCCATGCAGAACAAATACCAAATCTCATTTATACTTACAGAAAAGAGTTGTCAGAATTGTAAGCAGAGCTGATTATCATGAGCTAAACATATGTTATCTGTACATTCACGTTACCACATTTAGAGATTTGTATTACCTCAAAACGCACAATTAATGGCAAGGCAAAAATATATCTATAACGAGTTAGTAAACCAGGAGGAATTCATATGTTATAAACAAAGATTAAACAAATGCAAAACAGAGGTGTATACCAGTTCAAGGCACAGATTAAAAATACATACTTAAAGTAAGTGAAATAACAAATATAAAGCTGAGGCACATCTGGTATGCACACACGTTTCTTGTCCTCTCAAAGGAAGGTGGCTAAGTGAGATGACAGGATCAGCAGAGGAAAAAGGGTCATTCGTCAACTCCCTCAAACGTCAGTCTCAAAATCAAGAATGTCAAAGCTATCTCCAACATTTAAAATGTGTTAGCTCAGCATAACATATCAAGAAAAGTACATTTAATTTTGTATTTGCATAAGAAAGTCAGTTCTTTAAGTCTTTATTTATAGTTTGCATGTTTCCTTGTGTGTGTGTGTCTCTCCTGAGTCTTTGATAGGAAACAGCAATCAGGGTCCTCTTGGCAATAAAAGAGTCATAATACCATAAACTGGCTTAGCTGTCACAGTGGGGCCTCCACCTTGTGATTCCTTTTTCGTGGAGTCTATCCAGGCCCAGTCATAAAATAGAGCTGGTCACTTAGTGACCCAGAGGTCATGTAAACAGTTTCTGAAAGGAATTTCAGTTTCATTTAATTATTTAAGATTTAAATTATTTCTCATCGCTCTGTAACGCTACGAGTGTGTTTCCATCCACTTGTGTTTTTGCACATTTTCTATTTGCTCATAAAAAAAAACCCTGAATACAAACGCTGAGAAACATCTATCTATATATATATATATATATATATATATATATTGCAAAAGAAAATTAACACTACTTGGAAAAGCATCTGCTCAATCAAAACCTCACACTCCTCATCACTATATAAGACCATCAGGTCCGTCTGCCATGCTGCTTTAAGGCCTCCGTTACCACTACTGAATTTGCTAACGAAATGAACTTAGAACATTTGATTGATTACAGTGGCATTGAATTTGTGAGCAAATATTAGTGTGCTTTGGGGGTCTGGACCCTGAAGCGCCAGCTTTAAATAGGCAGTCCCCAAGTTGTAGGTGCGGCCAGACATCATTATTTGTTGTTGTTTCAAATTTCCAACCAAAACTTTTAAAAACACTTATACAGACATCTGATATTTGTGATGCCCTTGATACTAATCCTTCCAATAGATGGTGCAAGATTGTCTTTATTATGTATAGCGTGCCAAATAATCTTTGTAGAAGACATGATTGGATTCTTAGTTTGAATTGTTTTTCTTAGATAATGCTCTTTGTTGACCCATGTCGGTCTGTCCATTCTTTCTGAGAGAAGTGAGCCTACCTGGTTTATCATGTAGGTTTCCTGCAGTATCTTTACATTAGAAAGACGCCATCTTTCCTTTATTGGAGGGGCCTGTAACCCGCTAAGCTTCATCCATTCAAACTTTTTCCAACCCAGACGAATTCAATTCTATCAGTCATTCTATCCATAGATTTAAAAAATACTAGTAGAGATGTTTAAGGGCAACATACAAAGGGTTGAAATGTTTAGAGTTTTTGCACTTCTGGCCACATGCCAGGCGGTAAGGTAAGGTCAGATCAGGTACTTTGCCTTCAGGTGCACATGGGTATTAAATCCCTGCTCAGTTAACAATGTGATCAGTTGAACAAAGTTTGCACTGCAAACAAGGCCTCCCTGCCGAACAAGATTCCCATGTTGTTCTTAGTCCACATCACGCAATAATGTGGAGTATATTATTTACAAAAAACCCTGGAAGACAGATGTGGTGAGCCACCAAAGACGGGTGAAGCCACCTGAGCGTTACTCAAAAAAGCTTGACTGTTGATATACAGGTATACAAAATGTCATTATGATTATACCATACTTGAGTGATCGTAGCGAAAACACTACGGTTACCAGTATCTTACATTTTCTGACACCACAAGTGTGGGATTTAAAACATTTTATAAGATGAATGATGAATAACAAAACCATCCACCATTAGATTGAAATAAAGTTAAAGGGATAGTTCGGATTTTTTGAAGTGGGGTTGTATGAGGTTGTAAGGGAAATTACACATATCATGTTAATTTCCATTATGTATGATCATGCTGAATCTTGTTTGTGACTGAGTTAAGTTTATGACCACTCAGGTGCTAAAACTTGAAGGAATTAATTTTTTCACACCTGGATGTCACCAGAGATCCTGTCCTTTGTGGTTTGTGACAGAGCTGCACGATTAATCTAATCGCAATCGCGATGTTAGCCCGTGCGATTATATAACTGCAAAAGGGTACAATAATGTGTGCATGTGAATGTGAAAACCTATTCTGTGTGTGTGTCCAGTCTGCTCATTATCTACGCCCATAATAAGGAGATGACCAATCAGTCTCTGTTTAGGCAGTGAAGCGTGCGCAGTGTATGGTCATGTGACTATCCAGTGTGCAGACCAGGTGGAAAATGGATGCCAACGAGCACCTGAAGCGGTCAGACAGAAGACAACAGGGATATGAACTGAACTGAATATACTGACATTAAATAATTAATATATTATTATTATTATACAAACATTATAATATTATATTAACATTATACTTTTTTTAATTTTATAATATTATACTAATATACTCATTATACTAATTAGTCATCCAGGTTTTGGTGGGCAAGTCTGAGTCATAAAGTCCAGAGCCATTTTTCATTCCCAGTCCGTCCCTGTTATATTTGATTTAATGTTGAACAGGGCACCTTTATTTTGTTTAATAAAATATGCTTTAATGTGAATTGTCATTTTCCTCAGTCATATAAGTATTAGAACTTCTAAAATACGTTGCTTGTAAAAAAGAGTTTTCTTGAGTCATTTGAACCACGGTACACATGCACGTGTGTGCTCATGATCAGGATGGTACCACCTCCACCTCATTTTGAACCAGGAAAAAGAGGGGGAGGACCGAGCGAAGGTATAAAGAGAGAGAGCAGCTTCCCATCGGGGTGCACATTACAAACCAACCTTTGTCTTGTGTGCCATACTCTGAGCATTATGAGAGTGGGATTGCAAAACTGTCACAACAGAGATACTTTTCCATAGTCAGTGTCTTACCTACAGTAGATGGCGGTCGGCGCACTCCCAGTTTGGAGAAGAAGCCTGGAGTACCGGCACGGAAGTTAAGCTGTGTACTGCTGTGG
>NTHP01000166.1:22701-38100 GCA_003416845.1 Oplegnathus fasciatus
CACGGAAGTTAAGCTGTGTACTGCTGTGGACGGGGCCAGCAGCGAAACGTATTTTAGCCACTTAAAAACATGCCCACCAAAAAAAAAAAAATAAATCAATTTAAGTGTACGCAATATTACGAATATTTTCACCGCTTTACCTTGCCATCAGACAGCCCTTTCCTTTGTCACTACATTTTCTCAACCATAGAACTTCTGTATTCCTACGCATAAGCCTGTTCAGTCTCCATCTGCAAAGGTTCCTCTTCTGTATACTGTGGTTCATAAAGGTATCCTCTTGTCTCCATGGTGAACGGCATTTTGTCGCTGCTGTCATAATCATTCATTTTTATTTTCTTGTATGTGTTGTCTCTTCCATAAACCGCCAACCCAAACAGCTGATTATGCGGCATAATACAGTGCGCGGCATGTGTAGGAATATGGAAGCTCTACCGTTGAGAAGTAGTAGTGCCAAAGGAAAGGACTGTCTGATGGCAAGGTGAAAATATTCTAAATATAGCGTACACTTAAATTGATATTGATTTTTTTTGGTGGACCTTTTTTTAGGTGGCTAAAATACGTTTTACTGCTGGCCCCATCCACAGCAGTGCATTGCTTAGTTTCCATGCTGGTGCTCCGGGCTGCTTCTCCAAACTAGGAGCACGCCGACCGCCATCTACTGTGGGTAAGACACTGACTATGGATAAACACCTCATACAACCCCACTTCAAAAAATCCAAACTATCCCTTTAAGTCTACGCAATCTCAGTTCACAGATAACTTCTTTAACTATGAGAAACTGAAGGTATCTTTAATTGAAATATGACTTGTCAAAACTAAATTGAAGATAGAAGCTTGAATTTAAGGTTAAGATTACCCAGTCTGTAGATTAATGGCAGAAGTAAATTATTCCCTATTAGTCAGAATGTAATCAGAGATATCATACATTTTTCTTAGTCATAAATCAAATACATCTGTAATGCAAATCCAGTCATCTATTATATTAATCTATTATATCATTGTCTTATAAAATGTTTTCATGATAACTATACTGTCATCATCATTCTTTCTGGTCACATTGTAATTATCACTAGTCAAGTTACATTGAACAGTTGTACTAACTAACTATTACTACTATATTTGCATATTATATGTTGGCAGAGGCTGCTTTCACACACACAAAGCTTTTGCCATGTTTCCATTTGTTACATGGCCAGGAACACACAAGGTGTCATTAAATGAATGTGGCTACACTATAAAGTATTATCAAATATTATCTAGGTAACATAGAAATAATAGAATAAAAGAGAGAAAGCAGTTGCATTCACCTGCTTTAGCAGGTCCTCTACTTTCCCCTGAAGACCTCTGAACCCAAATGGCGGTGAATACAGGAAGAGCTCATCAGGGAGCTGCACACCTTTCCATAGGAAGGGCTGGGCCACGTGACTGGAAGCAGGGAGTCGAGTTAACAATCTCTGCCTGGTGCCACCGGGACGACACTGACCCTCCAGAACTCTGTGCACGTGCTCATGCACCTGCTGCAAGTAAAACAGAGGTTATGATATTATAATGTCATAATAATTACAGTGTGACTAACAGTGTCAAACTCACTGCTGTTTCACTGCAGCAGACCTTGTTATATAGCAGACTATGTTATATTGTTATAATATGTAAACAATGTTCTTCTGATATGTTTGGTTAATTTAAGTTCATAGACATGTGCCTGGCCTTAATCTACCGTTTTAATAGTATAGTACAGTACTGGTGTCCTGCTTAGTTGCATCTGCAGGCAAACAGGTGGTTAGTGTGTAAATACTGGTATTTCTTAGGGTTTCATGTTACATGTCAATATCACAAAGAACAGAGCTCAGCGCAGGTGAACAGGCTATGGTAACATGGTAACATCACTGCATATCATTTATCAATATTAAAAGGCAGCTTAGCAGTTACAACTGCTTAAAAGCAGTTTAAAAAGCAGTGTCTTCTGCCCCACAGACAGGCTGAGTGTCATGTGAAATTCTATACTACAGTGGCTTTTCACAGAAAAGAAAGGAATGCGTTGTTCTTTTTCCTCCCAACATCAATCTGTGGAGATCTGTAACCACTTAAAACAATCATTTTAACCAGTTTATTGCTTTCCTTTCTTTATTCATCATACAGTATATGAACACATAGAAACCACTGTGCTGAAATGAGCAACTGTTGTCCTTTCCAAAATGGAGGAAAAGTACAGAGGCTTTCCAGAACATTGTTTGAAAAGCATCTTTATATCCGAGTTTCAATACCAGTCAACAAAAACTTTTACCCTATTTGACTAAGTAACTTCTTGAAAACGTCTTGAGCGGATCAGTTTCTCATGTCATGTTTGTTGAGAACTTTGACAAAATAAATATTGTAAAAATTTTATCTAAATTATTATCTAAATTTAATAATATCATATCAAAGAAGGAGAAAACAAAAGTACCTGTGCTCAGGCACAGCGATGCTTTGAGCTCAGTGCTAACATCAGCCTGCCAACATGTTACAAGGACAATGCTAACATGCTGATATTTAGGTATAATGGTAAGCTATAATGTTTAACATGGGGTGTTAGCATTTTAACATTTGCTAATTAGCACTAAACTGAAGGGAATGTCATTTTTGCAGGTATTTAGTCATAAACCAAAGTATCGGACAAATTAAAATTTTGACCTGATGATGGTGCTGGAGGAAACATGAAGGGATTAGAATTCATCCCGAAAGATTTCTGAATCAAAGTTCACATTTGTTCGCAATATTGCACTGTTGGTTACACTGTGCATCAAAAAATATTGATGATAACTCAGTTAATTAGGTTTTCTCCAGCACAAGACTGAACTCTGTACTCTATTCAGTCTCCTTTTTTTCGATTGTATTGTAAGCATCGCAGTCAAAATGGTGGTTTTACTCTTATTATCAATAATCTATGCCACACTTTCAACTTAGATTTCACTTCTGAACACTGATAACTTTCAGTATACAGTAAACATGAGAGCCTGAACACTCTGCTGTACATTACTCTCACCTTTTTATGTGCAGGGTTGACACGCCAGTCCAGAGGTTTGATTGTCCCTTTCTCAGTCAGTGGTAGAGAGACCATTACCAAGCCCAGCAAACATAAAACCACACACACCACCCACACATGCCTGGAGACACACACACAGAGCAAGGTGGAGAGAGGGGAAGGCAGGACAAAGCTTTGTTAGAGTATGGAACATTGTGTTTAAATGGCAGCTACAAAAACAACATCAGCTCAAGAGTTGACTCAGATGCTGGAGGCGACAAGCTGACAAACAAAAGTAAATGAAAACATCACCACGGTTGAGCTCATCAGAAGAGAAGTTCAATCATAGTGAAATCTATGATTTATAGAATGAGAAGTATGAGGAAAAAGTTTACAAGACACAGTATGGGTTTGTCTCAAGGCAGAGGGTATTTCTTTGCTAACTGAAAACCTGTAGAGTATAGATGCAGTCTGCTTTCTCACAAGGGCCGGATGATGCCAAGTAAAAGATTCTGCATGAGAAACATTCACAAACTTGGAGTTTGGGGAATGAAATTAGATGAGTCATTTTTTAACATCAACACCAGGAAAGCCCCCCTCAAAACCCCCAAATTCCCTCCTAGCTCACTTGTTTTGAAACTCAAATGTGAAAAGCACTGAGTTTCAAACCATCGACACGCTTCAAAGCATCAACATCTCTCCAATGCTACTCTTTGTCTTCTTAAAAAATGCATCCTGACACTCCCTCAACTACATCTGTGTGTGTGTGCCTTTATCTTCCACTGCATTTCTGGGTGTGTCAGCAGTACTTAGGGTGGTGAATTAAATGTTCAGCTCTGGTGTCATAAAAGTTGACATGGATTATATAAAGTAAAAACCATGACATGACTAGGGATGACAGGTTGATCTTTTTGTGTATGCTGCCAGTGTTTAGCCTTGTAAAAGGTCAATGCAGAAGAGCATGAACTTTACACACTAGATCAAGCCCTGCACATTGCAAACCACAGACCTATGCCTCAAACATGATTCTTTTGCAGATGACTTTCAGCATGGTACCAGTTGGCGGGCAATGGAAAGATAATTATGGAGCAACAAGCTTTGTGTGCCTTAAGTTGTGGGACAAGATGTGAAAAGAGACTGAGTCACGTTCAGACATAGAAAAATGCTTAACAAATACAGACTGGTGAGCTGAACATCCTGCAGCATCCTTGTTATGTAACTCCCAGAGACCACTGAAAGCAAATATTTCACTTAAATATTATTTAATAGTGAATAAAAAATAAAAAACGCGCTTCGTGACTGTTGCACAACTGTAGACCTTATATACAGTCTGTCACCACTCAAAGGCAGCTTTTTTACACTGAACACACCGCTGAAAGAGCTCATTCTACCTGACCTGGGCTCAGAAATACAGTAAGTCAGACTGACAGAAGGGACACAAGCATGCACCCTATGAATGGCTGTTATACAACCACTGTGCATGAACCTTATTCACAGCAATCTGATGTCAATATAGAGCATTTAAAAAGAAAATTCTGTGGGCAGGAAGACGGTGCCCTAACGAAAAACTGCAACTTGCAACTCATGAGAGCAGGCAGGAAAACCACAACTTGTGGTAGCTGAAAGACAAAGAGTCTTTATCTGGTTATGAAACTGTCTCAATTTAATACTGACGCCTCTATATGACCTACATAAGCGAACGAGACAAACAGCGAGAACACTGGCTATTTCTATTAGTTTCTAATAGTTATTCTTAATGCCTTGGTTTTTTCAGCTGCTAACTGAACGTCCATCTACGGAGCTGCCGCCCACTCTCCTCCCGGCGAAGTAGTCTCCTTGCAGCGGGGAGTGAAGTGGAGGGAACATGTAACCTAACGTTAGGTGAAACACTACCACCTTTGTCCACAGGGACCCCCAAAATCAACACAAAATGAAAAGTTCCATAGGGCTGCTTTAAATATCAGTCCTAAACATCAATATCAGTTAGGAACTGTCACCTACTTTGCACTGATTTCTTGGTAATTGCTTAGTCTTTTCAAACTAAAAGCACGGCTGTCCAACTAACCCCTTCAAGCTACTTAGCTCTATTCATTCCAGTATTCTAGATGTAAGCAAAAGTTATAACAACATGCTGTCGGGAAAATATAGTGACGAGTGAGGCTTTCTAAGACACATGCCATTATACTCACTCAACAACATCTGTCAGCAGATGTCATTCATTGTTAGAAACACAGCTCTTAGTCTTGAAATAGCCTGGGGATAGAGTCACTAGTCTTCAGGCTAAATATTTGTCACCCTTTTACTTTAGGATCTAATGTGCATTAGACTAATCTAAGACCAACTGTAGAACTATCCAAACTCATGTGATTGAAGATTTACTTTGGCAAAATATACTGATCAGCTAATGAACTAGTAACTACATAACAGAGCTCAGATGTGATTTTTTGTGGCACTTCCAGCCCTTCCTGCTTCACCAGGCAGAATATTGGGTGCAGCATTTGGTGTAACAATTGGTGTAAGAGGTCAGCCTTAAAATGAGAAAGGATTGTGACGTGTGTAACAATAAGCTGATTGTTAAATCAAAGCAAGACCTCCATGTCCTGCCTCCATTGGTATAACCAAAGCCTTTATTCCTGTGGAGTAAATTCCAGTAGCCCTGTCTCAGTGGAAAGCACTCTTGCTCTGTTTGGTTTTGTTGTTTGGCAGTAAAAACCCCTATTAGAAACCGAGCTAATGAAACCAGGGGATACTGAAGACAATCTGGTTATTGAACTCACTACATCGCCACATCCATCTCCACATTGCCAATGTGTGTGTAACATATTATTTACCCATCTGCACTCTTCTTTCTGTCTTTTCCTAAACACATTTACTCTCTTAAAACCTGAGAAGGGAGGCCGGACTTCTAATCAAACTGCTTTATGACGCAATTACAGACTCTTTCACAAAGCAAAGGTCATGGTGGGTTATGATAAGAATAGAAGATCACAAAGTTTTAGGAAGTGAAAGAGAAAAGCACCATCTTCCAAACCGTTCTTGTGCACCGTTTACAACTACTACACCAAAAATAAAGATGGACTGGTTAAGAAACAGATTGAATTTTGAACACACTGGCAGGTTTTTAGTTTAGGGAAGAATTACTGACAAATCAACAAGAGAGCGGAAAAAAGACGGTGTCTGCATCACTTCAACAGATACAAGGATCACGTTGATGCTTTTTCTTGTCAAGTATGACAAACAGGTTCCACAGAGTGAGATTATTAAACAGCATGACAGTGAAAATCTTCTTTTTGCAACTTTTGCAAGTGAATATTCCTTCAGAGACGTGAAACTTAACTGTCACATCTGTGTTTATAGAGTACGGTTGGGACACTTTAGATGTTAAAATTGCTTTTACAAAGTAAATGAAAGCCACCTGCTCTGATAACAAAGTACACATAAGCAAAGATGGCTGTGACTATAAATTATACTGGTGTTCTCCTTTAAGACCTTAAAAACAGTGGAGAGCAAGTCAGCACAGTCTAAGCACCACGGCTCAAAGAGAACAGTAGGAGTCTTTGTGCTGTGTCATGTGAATATCACCTGTGTGCTACCCAGCATTTAGGAAGCCTCATGTTGTTCTCATTCACACTAGATTCTGGGAAATCCTCTGGCTCCTCTGCTGAAGCCTGAAGCCCTCTGGCTCTCAGGGACGGTGTCCTGCACACAAAGCAATAGTCGCATACAGTCTATTAGCCACATTACTGAACAATGCAAGATGGGATACAAAGACAAAAGCAGTACTTGTATGAATAACTTCAGGGTTTTTTTTGATACTATAAAGCTCAGTATCTGCATGCAACAGCTGTTGGATGTAATGCTGGCAGTTATGTTGCAGCAGTGCAATTTCTAATGTACTGTAAAATGTTGTACCGTAATTGGCACATTATCATTAGGGTAAACCTATGGGCAACTGAGAAAAAGGTATTTGATCACTTGATAAATGTCGCAATACCACAATATTGAAATACTCTGTTACAAGTAAAAGTCCTGTATATAATGTGTATAAGTATACACATATTAAAATAGTAAAATATACTACAGTACCCATTAAGAGTACATATTGTGCAGAATGACTCCTCTCAGAGTGTTATATCACTGGTACATTAACATGCAAGCTGTCTTTTAATGGTATACTGTAGATGGTCGAGGTGGAGCTCATTGTAACTACTTTATGTGTATTGGATAGTCTAATCTATAGGTTTATAATACATCATAATTCATAAGTGGGTCACATTGTATGTGTTGCATGTAGAATCTTAATCTTTCACATTCAGAATTCCCCTCTAAAATGTGTGTTGGTGGACTAGAAGTAAAAAGCAGGTGTTTTTTCTGCAGATGGGGCAGCTTGTAGCTCCCATGAACTCTGCTACATTTTTGTTTTAACTTGCTGTCTCTGCCTTTGTTACTGGAGCACGTGTAGGGCCTGACAGGGTACAGTATTTCCGCTGATAACGCTCTGTTGTGGCTGGCTGCCACCGCAGGGGAAAAAAAGAAGAAAAATTGTAGCTAGCTGCTGGATGTACCGTAACTTCAGATCTATGAGTATAAGAACTGCAAGGAGAGAAAGAGGGAGTGAGACGCTACTACACATACAGCCTGTATCCTGTTTAAGTTCAATGGAAATTTTTTTACATCAATGATGCTTGGTGCTCAAACGTAGTCACAGTCGATGGACAATGATTCCCTGATGTGGAATAGTTAATGTTAAGATGCCATATTATCTACCCAGAGAATTCACCAGTGTTTATGATGTCGCTGTTTACATTCCTCCTGATGCTAATCAAAAATCGCACTGCAGGAGTGCACTACTGTTTTTCTTGTTTAGCATAAAGGGACTATAACTTAACTGCATTTTGTTGTTAAACCCTGTGTTGTACAATGACAATAAATGAACCTTGAACCTTACACAGTTTGAAGCAGAAATCATTAAAAAACCTAGTGTACTTTTTGTATTCAAATAAATTAAATCATTTTGCTTATAAAAGTCTCCTCGTATCCCTTTATTAATGTAACAGGTTGAAGAAATACTTAGTTTATTATTTTGAAATTCCTGCTAAAGTATNCTCATAACAATGGGCAAAAAAGACCAACATTGATTCATAATTGAGTTCTCGTATGCAGTACAAAGGGGGACTGCTACTCTGTCTAGAATAAACAACACAGCAGGGCTTGACGCTAACTTCTAAGCGTCACTGATGTAAACATTTTTCCATTAAACTTATACATGATACAGGCTATATGTGTAGTACACAAGCATTTGTGGTGGGAAAGAGGATTTACTATGTTTTTTATCTGTTTATTATCGTAGTCCATTATTAGCTTCTTTGTGATGCAGACTCTATCACAGAACAAAAACACTGAGGTGTTTTAGAGGAAGTTTTTCAAGTGTCCAACTGAATCCAGAAAGACCCCTGGAGAGAGTTCAAGTCAGCTAACTTACATAAGGTAACTGCTACAGTGATAATTTGGCAATTTGCACAATAGGATGTGTGATTTGGTTATAGCTCTTGATTATAAAATAGATCTGGCAAATAGAGCTTGCTCTAACATTTGGAGGTTTGGAGCCTGTTTTTATTTAATAATGTTTAAACGTACTGTACTATCCCAGGGGGAGAGAGAGAGTGAGAGTGAGTGAGAGAGAGAGAGAGAGAGAGAGAGAGAGAGAGAGCGCATGAGAGAGGGAGAGAGATATCATATTACTGTTATTGTGTACTGTCCAAATACTTGGACAAATGTGTTTTGTTGTACATTGTTCTTAAACCTTTCATGTCAATAAAGCCTTTTGAATTGAACTGAACTGAACTGAGAGAGAGAGAGAGCGAGAGAGCTTAAACTCTTAGACTCTTTCCTGAGTCGTAACTACCACATACTCTCATGACATCTCAACACACACATTCACATATAGAACATAATATATGAATGTTTGCGTCATTCCCAGCATGTGCAATACAACAATGTACATAAAAGATAATATATCTCGACACAATGCAATAAATTATCCCACTCCCACCTATTGGTATACCCATATCCTTCTTTCACAACTCAAAATATAGATGGGTTTCCGGGTGAAGTCATCATGAGATGCGCATGCATGCAGGAGGTGAAAAAATGAGGAATCACTAAAGTAATGCGTGAAAAAATGTTCAATATCCACATGAGCAGCAGGCATCTAATATTTTTGCACTATAAGACATCATAAGACACGACATATCTATATCTTGTGTGAGGGCGTTTCAGTGCTCTCAATCTGCGCTGCCTGTCTGAAAGATAAACAGGTAATTTCTCACTAACTGCAGGAGCTAACTTCATGTAGTTTGGGTTAGCATCATCACTGCTGTGAGCTGCTGTTTCTCTCTTCACGTTAGCTAGCTAGAGCCAACAGACGTCTATCAATGTATGTGTGAATTTACCTCTAAATGTAATTTTTTAGTGGTTTTCTGCTTTTTCTTCTAAATAATGCAAAGGTCCTTAAGCTATCATGACATCATGGCCGTGAGTTTTCTACCTCGCTGCTGCGTGCGCATCCTTGATTGTTTGTAAGCAGGAAACCCACAGACTGTATGTAAGGACGGACGACGTGTCTCCACTTCCTCCCACTGTATAAGTGTAACAGGTTGAAGAAATACTTAGTTTATTATTTTGAAATTCCTGCTAAAGTATGTATCCTTCGGTAGATAGTTTGTCCTGCAATGAGAGGTTCAATAGCGCCATCCACTGATAGCCAAAATGTCTATAAATATGATCGGGAACTGGATGCTGTTAGCAGTCTTCTAGCTCTCTGCTAATGGTAAGCCATGGTCTGTTGTTGCTCTGCAAAAATATTATAAATTACACTAAAGCTTACGTGAGATTTATAGTAAGATACACAGTCATGTAACAGCAGTTGCCANTTTAATTCAAAAACAGCATCACTCATTTCTTATTTTACTTTTTCCTGCCTCACATTAAAGCATCAGAAAACTCTTCACTTACCGCTGTTCACCATCAGTCCCGTCCAGAGCAGAACGAAAACAACCGAATGCATTTTAAACACATGTTGATTAAAGCACCTTCACGTGTGTAAAGTTTAGCTGGTTGGTCTGTAATATAATCTGCTCCCGTCCTGTTTCTCGTCTCTGATTACAGCAGGTGGTGCATTCAGGTGGAGCTCCAAATTAAATACTTTGTGCTTCTTTTCAGTCACATCCAGGTTTCAGAAAAGCCAGTTAAAGTCATCACATAAAATAATATGAAGTCTGCTTTCTTTATTATGGTAAATTCAATAACTTTATGTTTTTGGGCTGGTGGTCAAAATTAATCTGAAACTTGACGACATTCTTTTTGGTTCTTTTTGATGTTTCCTAAACCAAACACTTCAAAGTTACATTGAACACACCCCTAATGCTACGTCCTCTTTATCTTTATGTGTGAACTTATTTTGTTTCCATGTGAGTGTAACAGGTTGAAGAAATACTTAGTTTATTATTTTGAAATTCCTAAAGTAAAGTAAAGTATGTATCCTTCGGTAGATAGTTTGTCCTGCAATGAGAGGTTCAATAGCGCCATCCACTGGTAGCCAAAATGTCTATAAATATGACCGGGAACCGTATTCTGTTAGCAGTCTTCTAGCTCTCTGCTAATGACGTCAAATCCAGTGGAGGTGCTAACAACAAATGTTGTGTGTCTTGATTCACTCATTGCAGTACCCAAAGTAAAGAGCCACATCATCCACCCAATCCAGCCTGTGTGTGTGTTTATGGCGGGGCGGGTACACAACAGTTACATTGGTGCCGTGACCCGAGACTTCTATCAAGCTCATCGAACCGGTGACCGTCCTGCCTGCCACATCGCTTCATGAGGCCATCAGTTCACAGTATTTGTGGGTTCACAGTTTACACGGGTGGCAAGCGTTGCAGTGAGGCTCATTACTGTACACTATACAGTGTGTCATAGTGACACAGAAAATTTTGTGTGCCATACCAGTAACGTGTCACACAGACTGCTGATTCCCTTTGTCATTTTGATTTATTTGCTGTTTTCTTATTGATAATTTCACTTATTGGGGTGGACTGGACTGTTTTGTGCCAAACATTTTTGAAACATGTCTATTCAGAGTAATATGTTTTCCCCACGGTTTGGCACACCGATTCATGTTGGCAGGGGCAAAGGTATGCCAAATCCCATCCCTTTTTCTGTTGATAGTCCTACCCCAGGTGTTGGTATGCTCCCAGTAGAGGCAGTTTCTAGTGCCAGGGTCCATATTGCAGCTGACCAACACACCAGCCCACCTATGCCTCAGGTCACATCTACACCAAATCCTACCAATGACAATTCTGAGTGTGTTGCAAACCAGATGAGAACTGTTATTCAGGAGATAGGACATCAGTTAGCTGACACCATCATGTCACACATACAGCCACACAGCACAGTAGCTTCCAGTTCTACTGCCGCACAACATGTAGCGAGCACATTAAGTCAGCCCAGTCATGTGTCAGATGTATCCCAGGTTCAGGTTGTTACACAGAGGAAGGTTAAGGAACCACCATCATTTGTAGGGGATGGCTCAGACTCAATCGAAGTACATGAATGGGAAGATCTGATGAGAACATTCATTAAAAAGAGTAATGTGAGGGTTGAAGAGCAGGCTGAGGAAATTCTCATGCATTTGAGGGGAAAGGCTAAGGATGTAGTTAGGTTTAGCATTAGAAACAGCGGCATTGACATCCATGCTCACCCCGACATGATTTATGGTCTCCTCAGAAAGCACTTTAGCTGTACTAGGTACTCTGCTGTCCCTTTAGCCGACTTTTACTCGACTTTGCCCAAAGACCAGGAAGACCCCTATGACTACTGGCTGAGACTAAACAGAGCGGCTGACCTCGCCACTGACTGCTTAAGAGAGCAGGGCAAAACACTGGACAACCCTGAAATGGAGGTGACTCGCATGTTTATTAGGAACTGTCCCTGCAAAGACCTAGCCCTCACCTTCAGATCCAAAACTATTGACAAGTGGTCAGCATGTGAAGTACTTGAGGTGCTGAACGAGTACCACGCTGAGATGAGCTGCAAACCAGCTTCCCCAGTGCACCCTGTGAAGAGGATGGACATTGCCGTACACAAAGCTGAGGTGAGCCATGGCCCGGTCCCTACAAACGGTAGTCATGAGCCACCTCAGACACAGAGCCCTCAGTATGTCCCCCTGGCGGAGGTGGTGGCTATGTTGGAGAAGGTTCTGCTGCGTGGAACCTCTGACCAGTCACAAGTGAGGAGGCGAGCTCCACCCAGGCGACCTGAGGACAGGATTGACGGTTTCACTGACAAGCCATGCATTATTTGCAAAGATGACGGTCACAGTGCTTTCTCTCATTGCCGGGAGAAGAGGCTTTGCTTTCAGTGCCATGCTCCAGGCCATTCACGCCGTGACTGTCCAGAAAAGAAGGCTGCCCAACAGCCTCAGGAAAACTGACTGGTCTGCACACAGGGGAGGACAGTGCAGATCAACCAATTAAACCTCCCACAAGTATTGAGACACCCGACATGCAAGATAATGAGTCCCTCTATGAGTTGTACAGCAGTACGGTACCCTCATCCAAGAAACTGATCTTTCAGGGATCTCAAAGAATAGCAGAGACTGACAGCCTGTTTTACACACCTGTACCTGTGAGGAATGGACCCACTTTCAAAGCGCTGTTAGACAGCGGGTCGATGGCCTGTACAATAAGTGAGTCTGCTGTCGAATCCCTGCTGCAACAATGCCCTGACATGACAAGAGACACAGCTGATGATTATGTCATTATAGGCTGCGGTGGACACCGCGTTTCCCCCAAAGACATGTATGACCTTGATGTCACCGTTTACGGATGCAGAATGATCATTCCAGTAATGGTTGTTCCAGGCCAGACAGAACAAATGATCCTCGGCAGCAATGCCATCAAGCATATTCTAACTCAACTGAAGAGCACTGACGGTTACTGGAGACTAGTTTCCTCGCCCAACAATGGTCAGACCGATGACCACTGCCAATTCCTGTCACTGCTTTCCAACACAGAGAGATGGAGAGGTGATTGCATTCCAGATAAGGTGGGAACTGTGAAAGTCAAGAGTTGTGTGACACTGAAACCACGGAGTGAGCACCTTGTCTGGGGCAAGTTGCCCGAGTCAGCTGTGATGTCAGTGGGCAGTACAGTGGTCGTTGAGCCAACCCAGTCCAAAGCCAGACCCAAACAAATCCTCGTTGGTAGAGTTGTAACTCCACTCTGGGGAGATCGATGGGTGCCCGTCAAAGTAATTAATCCTACAGACAGAGCTGTGGTGCTGAGAAGGAATGCCAAAATAGCAGACGTGTCCCCCTGTANTACAAGTCACCGACCTCATGGAGTCCGATGGGAAAACGCCTTGCCCTAGTAAAATCAGATTGTATCTAGGCATGGTGATGTACTATCAAAGTTTCATTGAGGCATGTTCTGCGAATGCTAAACCGTTGTTCAGGCTCACAGCTGAACCTGGTGCTCAGCGCAAGCACAAGAGAGGTCGCAAACCTGTGAAGAATGGAGGTCAGGTGAAGCTGACGCCTGCTGATTGGTCCGACGCATGCCAGAACGCGTTTGAGACACTGAAACACGACCTCTTAACAAGTGTCACTCTAGCCCACCCAGACTTCAATGCCCCGTTCATTCTAGCTGTCGACGCGTCCTTCGATGGGATTGGGGCTGTCCTGTCGCAACTGCCGCCTGGTGGAAAAGTAGCCAGACCAGTTGCCTTTGCGAGTAAAACGCTCTCTCGCTCCCAGCTGAACTACCCTGCACACCGGCTTGAATTTCTTGCCTTGAAATGGGCAATATGTGACAAGTTCAGCCATTGGCTGAAAGGCAGACACTTCACCACATGGACTGACAATAACCCCTTGACATACATTCTGACCAAACCCAGACTTGATGCGTGTGAACAGCGGTGGGTGGCGAAGCTTGCTGCATACGACTTCGACTTGAAGTACATTCCCGGCCCACAGAACATCGTAGCCGACGCCTTGAGTCGTGAGCCGTTTGTCCAGTCGTGTGTGGGTCATCGCCTTGTGACCGAGCCTTATATGTCACTATTGGACCAGGTCAATGGTGTGAACGACAGGACTGTGCAAGAGGTGTTCAGAGTGTCCAACAACTGTCAGGCTGTTGTGGACGAAGGTGGTGAAACATCGAATGAGGCAGTGCAAGAGGTAGTTCCACCTGGCACGAGAGGCTCAGTCGCATCTGAGGAAGTCGCTGCCATCTTCAATGCTCAGTCCACTGGGGGTGTGAGTCGCATGATGGGGACGGATGCGGCCTTCAGTCTTCTGCAGAAGGAAGACCAGTCCACTGCACTCCCGCAGAGCCAGCTTGTCGGTCAACAAGAGCATGACAGCACAATAAACAGGGCCATGTACTATGTACAGAGACACAAGAGACCTACCAAGCGTGAGAGAGCTGTTGAGTCACGTAGCGTGATCAAGCTACTGAAGCATTGGAGTAGACTCACCATACAAGATGGCATGTTGTACAAGATAAGGAAAGATCCCCACATGAACAAGAAGACCTTCCAGTTCATAGTGCCCGACTCGTTGAAACAGAAAGTCCTCCAGGGTCTCCATGACACAGCGGGTCACCAAGGTCAACACCGTACCTTGTCTCTGGTGAGGCAACGGTTCTTCTGGAGTGGCATGGATCGTGATGTTGTGAACTATGTTCAGTCCTGTCAGCGCTGCATAGTAGGGAAGACTCCTGAGCCGCACTGCCGTGCGCCACTCAAGAACATAGTCACCTCTGAGCCTATGGAGTTAGTCTGCATAGACTTCTGGACTGCAGAGCAAGGGAACAAGTCTGTGGATGTCCTAGTTGTGACTGATCATTTCTCAAAGATGGCACACGCCTTCCCGTGCAAGAATCAGACTGCCAAGCAAGTCGCTCGTCGTCTCTGGAATGACTTCTTTCTCATTTACGGTTTTCCTCGGCGTATCCATTCGGACCAGGGAGCCAACTTTGAGAGCAAGCTGGTTAAGGAGCTTCTAGAGATGGCTGGGGTACAGAAATCCCATACGACTCCGTATCACCCCATGGGAAATGGTGTCACAGAGCGATTTAACAGGACACTGGGAGATATGATCAGGTGCCTTCCCCCTCTATCCAAAGCAAAGTGGCCACAAATGCTGCAGCAGCTCACCTTCTGCTACAACTGTACGGAGCATGAGACGACAGGGTTTGCACCATTCTACCTTGTTTTTGGGAGGATCCCTCGTCTCCCTGTCGACGTCATGTTTCAACATGCTCTCACCAATGACGCTGTTGTCAGCCACTCAGACTTTGTGTCCCACCTGAAGAAAGATCTGCATGAGGCTGCTCAGATTG
>NTHP01000166.1:62354-83617 GCA_003416845.1 Oplegnathus fasciatus
TGATTCTTTCGCCTTTCACTGTCATAAAGCACCCCCAAAAGCTGAAGAGTATCTACTCAAACGTAGAGTAAAATGTCAAGTTCAGTCACCTGCTTTCCTGTCCATAGTTGCTGTGGTTTGAGTATGGCTGGCGGCAGCAGTTTAACTCGGCCTTGTTTGTCAGTCAGTCCTCTGTAAACCAACTCGATGTACTGGACTCTTGTGAAGAAACAGCCTCGTATCGTCATCCTCGTACCCGATACCATGTGGTCCTGGATCAGGCCTGCTAAAGGTTTACCATCCTAAAGACAGAGAGAAAAACCTGAGTTCATACCTGTGTGTTTATAAGAATGTGTGGGTCACTAAAAGAGGCTCCCTGCCTGCTACTCAACACTTTTGCCAATGTATGTGTCACTTCTTAAGTCACTTACTGAACAATATAAGCTCTGAAACAGCATTTAGACCACCAGACAGGTGAACCCTGGCATATATTACTGCTTTTAAATGAATAGTGCAACATTTACAGAAAATGTATTATTAGCTGGGATGAAGAAAAAAAAAAACAGATTCAATAATCAGTATTTTCTGATGTGGTTAAATATCAACATCTAACAGTAAAACAGTACATTTANATTTTTATATATTTGTGTCGGCTAGTTATCAGCTAGTACAAACATAGGTCTATTAAGTAATTTGTTTTTCCAAATCAGAGAGTGTACTGTAAAGTTGCTAGTTTAGTGTTATGGTACCTTTTTTATTGCAATTCAAGCACTCGGGCAAACTCATGCAGACAGTTGTTGTAACTAAGTAGAAATAACCGGATATGGTAGATTTATATCTAGATTTAAAGGTATAACGAGTAGGATTCATCGGTTGCTCTTTGTAAACACAACATTCAAAGTTGGCCCCTCCTCCCNCATGATGGAGCACCATGGGGCCCATGAACTACAACTTCACTGTGGCAGTCATTTTGGCCAGTGGCATCCACTGAGGAGGAAGCACTGAATTTGACAAGGCTGCAATCTTTAGAAATACTTAGTTACTGTGGATTAGTGTGTTATATGTTTTCCCTTTGTTTATATGTTTGAAATACACACAGTGTGGTCCATTGATGAAGGTGCTTTACACATGTGCATCCAGGGCCTTCAATGCACACCATGTTAGATTTGACATCAATAATGAAAATACTATCAGACAGTTAATTTCACCAGAACAAGCTGCTGCTTTAACTCACTTTGGAGCCAATCTTCAGTGATTCTTGAATGATTTTTTTCCTCTGCTTGTTAGCGCCCGGTTTCACCAGGATGTCTTCCACACCTAGACACAAGCACAAAAAAAGATTTAACACAATACTCCTTTTCTGGCTTCAGTAATTATGCACAAAAACTGACAAACCAATAATAAACCAATAATGCTGTCTGTAATATGTCAGAAAGGCAACAAATGGCTCGGCATGTGCTGTATCTGGGTTCTTACCCAGAGTAAAGCCTCTGTATAGCTGCAGGTAAGCAGTGAAGAGTCGAGCCAGACAGCTGAGCAGTTTGCCACTGGTCTCCCCTCCGTACAGCTCATAGCAGCAGTGGACCAGACCGTAGGCTGAGGAGCCGTAGTGAGCTTTGTCCAGAACCCCAACCAACAGCTCCCCCTCACGAATCACCACCTGAGAAACAAAGAGAAAGGGAAGGAAGGGGAGTTAATAAGTTAAAAAAAATGTAAGGTCAAACAATCACTTTGGACAAAATTTGAACAGCTCCTCACCAAGCTTGTGTGTGTGAGTGTTTACCTGTGAGTCACACATGCTGTCAGGTCTGTATCCTGGAGCGGCTCGTGGTGGGACTTGGATCCATGCTTTGCTGGGGATTTTTGATTTGCCAACCAGGTTGAGAGGCACAGCATTCTGTGGGATTACATTCAGCAGGAGCGTAGACACCACCTACAAGAAACACCAAAATGAAAGACACAATAGTACGATTGAGCTGCATTCTGGACACAGTCATGTTTTTCTTGTATGAAGCGCACAGTGAACTTCTAACTTCAACATTTGGGCTAAACTGTCTTNAACGAGTAGGATTCATCGGTTGCTCTTTGTAAACACAACATTCAAAGTTGGCCCCTCCTCCCTGGGTCAAAGCGCACGCGCTTCTGGTGGTCCCACGTGCTTACAATCTGGCACCTGGTCGCTACATTTTTATAGAGTCCCGTACCTCACACTCTGCACGCTGTTATTGGCTGGGGGCTACACACCACTGCCCAAGGTTGACGCCCAGAAACGTCCCGAACACAGCAAAATAAGAAAATACTACCAGAGGGCAGGGTCTCTGCAGATAGACACCGGCACACACTTCTAGTGGGTCGTAAGTGATGATTGAGAGGGATTATTTTTGTATGAATCTATACATTGTTTTTTAGGAAAATCCTACTTGTTATACCTTTAAGTTACTGTGACAAGACACTGGTGTTGTTTAGTCGGGCCTCCTCCACAGAAAAACATCAGCTCAATTAAATGCCCTGTTTTGGGCTCTGTCAGATAGCTTACCAATTAAATAAGCAAAATGTTAATTAGCAATTACACAAAAATTAATAAGGGACTGTGGCATGCTGTGTTATACTCTAAAATCCTCTATCTGTAATGTGTGTATATCCACCTTGGGGACGAGGTACTGCTGGTCAGTGCTGACTAACGTGTAGGCCTCTGCTCTGCCCAGCTCACTTTGAGGGAAGTGCGCGTTCATTTCGTCTCCATCAAAGTCAGCATTGTACGCCTTGCAGTTGGCATAGTGGAGCCTCAGCACCTGTAACATCCAATTAAGATCAAGAACAATTTGTTATATATCATATGTTTATTTCGACAGTGTCATAACAAAACAAACCAGCCTGGACCGATCAGATCTTACCTTCTCTCCTGGTAAGATACGTGCACAGTGGGCTTGTATGGAGGGTCTGTGCAGCGTTGGTTGTCTGTTCAGTAACAAAACATCTCCGTTCTTTATGTGACGATTCACCTGGACAGACAGAAGGAGAAGAGTGAAGGGCTGACAATGAAAGGTTAACTTGCACTGCAGGGTGTACTAGGGTTTATGTCCTGGAATGACAACAAGTACAATCAGAGTATCTGACTTACTATCTTCATGGGCATCTTATGTGGACCAGGACAGGGCGTCAGCAGTTGCTTGGCAACAGCTTCTCTCTGTGCAAGGCTGGTAGCCGATAGGATGGTTCTCCTGCCATCCTCATTTATCACCAAGGAAGCACCGGGGTGGACGTTGGGCCCGTTGAGAACGGCCTGACGAAGCTCCTTCACGTTCCATGGAGTGACAGGCTGGGGGTAGGTCAGCTTGGTGGCAAACACCTGCACAAGCAGGGAAGAGACAAAGAGTTTGTTTCATTCAGGATGAAACTTGGAGCTCTTGCGATCAATACCAACATTATTTATATTTCTTTAGGGGAAAAACGTATCCAGAACACAGTCAGATGTACCATAGGTATTCCTATCTCGTTGGTCCCTATGTACATGTCTGGACAGATGACCGATCGTGCAGCGTAGTCCACTCGTTTTCCCATCATATGTTTCCGGAACAATCCATCCTTCTTCTCCAAGATCTGGCACGAGAGAGGAGACAATTAAGCAACTGGAACGTCTTTATCAGAGAGCAAAAAGAAAATCAGAGGCTTATCACAAATTCAGATGTATTTGTGTATGTGATACCTGTCTGACTCCAGGGTATTTCTCTGTCATCATTTTGTCCATGTCACTGTCAAAGACGATGTTAACGTGGGTTTGTAATCGGATCCAGATGTTGTAGAGTTTATCCGTTAATGTCAGCCCGGGGATCCCTGACAGAAACGTCTGGTCTGCCTGTTCAGGAGTCTGAGAAGGACAAGAGATGACAGGTTGACCTGTTCTGTTCACTATCACCACAGACATTAAGACGTTTTAACTGGATCTGTGCAGTTATGCATTATTATACATGAACATGAATTCAAAAAAGGTATAGAGAACAAGTCTGACTGTAACACACAAGTGTCATCTCACCTCCTCCTCCTGAGCAGTTTTCTCCCCTGCGAGAAGAGCCAAAAGCTTCCTAATGATTTCACAGTCCTTCATGACAGCCTGCATGTTGACTGTCTGACCGTTTGTAAACATCTGGTCACCCAGTCGATTGATTGGACGATACCTGACAGGTAGAGGAGGAGATTTATTATCATAATCACAAATCACAAAATAAATACTTCTGCTATATCATTATAAGCTCTGCCATATATTTAGGATGAGATTTTATTCTGATTGTGCATCCCTCCCAGCTTGTTCATGCTTGTTTTCCTTCTATGCTACCAAAGAAAATCTCACCAGTGGTTCAATGTACAGTATGCAAGTGTGTTTGTTCGCACTGTACCTGCAAGGTGGGACCACCAGTAGCTCCAGGAAGAAGAGGTCTGGATAGAAACTTTTCTCTCCCTCCACTGACACCGGCCCCTCCTCCAGCCCAGAGAACAGACACTTCAAGAAGAAACCTGGACGAAGGAGTTAGATTAGAATTAGATTTTGAAAATGATTCCTTCTCAAAGCCAAAAGTGAATGAGGTTTTAGCTTTTTTTGCTACCCTGCCATTTTGCGTCATCATTCATCCAGCACTTTGAATAGTGGTTTAAAGCACTTTAAAAAAAGTAGCAAGTAGAAATGTCATCTTCAGATATTTACAACCTATAATTTTGTATTTATATGGCTTAAAAATGTTAGTTCCTTTATGCGCTTCTTTTCAAATGAGATATGACTCAAGTAATGTGGACGCTCCGATGAGACCACACTTTATTCTAATGTTCACCTTTAAATGTTTAAATATGATGTAAGCAGTCCAGTTTCATGGACATGGTGGTGAGAGCTACCTTCTTTCTCCCACAGTTTGTTGGTGTGTTCTCTCGCAGTACTAGCCGTCAGGTAGACTCTCTTTCCAGCCATCAGATCCTCTGCAAGAAGACAAAAACAAAAGCCAGGTAAGATCGATTTACTGTATGTATAGGTATGGGTTTGCCCAGAATGTACAGTGGGCACCATGTTCTTCCACAAAAACAAAGACACAAATAGGATCTTTACCACAAATCACTCCATCCATCAGCAGTTAACAGTGTGTTTATTCTCAGTCTTACCCAGCCTGCATAACTGTCGGCAAAATAATGAACAGCATGTGTACAAAATATAATCTAATTTCTTTAAAATATTACTTACCATCAGTATTGCCACCGGTCTGTAGTCCTGATGGCATTGTGACAATCAGCTTACTGTTGTGTTCACGACGCAGTGTAAACCTGCCACTCCTACACACACATAAACCACCATTAGAGCATCAAATGGACTATTGGGATTTTTGACTATCACCAACATCTAAGCAAAGAGGCACCGCATCATTATGCCAAATGCATTTTTAGCCTCTTGGTCTGATTTTTGGGTAAATAATCGATTGCATCAGTAAGGTTGATATCATTATAATCATAATTTACTGCCGGCCAATAGGAGATTAGTCCCTGGTTTGCTGTTTCATTGTACATCCCATACATAAACCAAAACCACCAGAGTTGGTATACAGTACTGTATATACAGTACATCCCTCTGTAAGTATGGCTGACTCCGCACAACTAATGAAAGGAGGTCGATGGTTAAGCTTTGATATAAAAAAAAGTATTTTAGACCCCCGTTAAATAAGAATTAAGTTCATTGCGTCATCATTTTTATCAAGTTACCTGCAGTGAGGGCACTTCCTAGTTTTCATGTGGATCTTCCAGAAGTCATTTATGAGACTGCTCTTCTTTTCAACAAGGTGTTTGATCTGAAAAAAAAACACACACAAACACAAAATTGTGTCTCCATTAGGGCTGCATGGTACGGCTGAAATGAATGCGTGTTACAAAATGGTTTAAATCATAATAAACCGTAAACAAGTGAATTTAGGTGAGTGTATACAGTATGTTTGTATCGTTGTGCCATGTGTCTGCACGTCTTTGTACATGTATGTGAGTGTGTGCTCACCGGTTTGGTGTTCTCTGAACCTTCAGTGTTCACTCCAACTTTCGTGCCTGTAAACTGTTTAAGCACCTGCTCAATCTCGTCTCCAGTGGCTTTGGGATTCTCCTCCAGGTGCTAATACACACACACAAAAACACACACAGAGTTCACACAAACTCTTAAAGTATAAACAGAAACACCATGGTGCTATTAGTACCTGCTACCATCAGATGAAAGTCAATTACTTACACATTCACAATTGATTAAAAACCTATCCAACACATTCACACAACATCTCAAACAATAACAACACAATTCTCTCCTCCACATCGATCCTGCCGTACGTAGTTTCCACACAGCAGGTTTAAACCCACCTGACTGAGAACCTGTTCTATCTGGTAGACCTCCTGCATGGCTCCGTGGTCCAATAACTTGAGCTGGTTGAGCAGCAGGTGGATGGCAGCTCGGGGACACGTTAGCATGTGACACGACAGACAGGAACCACGAATCAACAGGTAGAGTTTCTGATGACGGAGAGTAGTGCGAGAAGATGAGAGAAAAGGATAAAAAATATCTGTAAAAAACAAAAATCATAAAAGCAGGTAGACTGGAACACGTTTTAGAAAGTGATTTAAACATGTGTGCACTGCATGTACAGTACAGGTACAGCTGTGTGGTATATTTGTGGACATGCTTACATCAAAGAACAGTGGGTTGTATACAGGTAGAGGTAGCTCTACATGTCCCAGGTGTCCGGGACAGTTGTTGAAGTCCTGACAGCAGGTTGAACACACCTGGTAAAAACAATACCACAAAGTAACATGACATTTTTTTTAAAATAAGTACTTGCTCAAACTTAATGCTCATAATCTTAAACTTTACACACAGATAACAGCAAACCACAGAGGCACAACCACAGACTGATCTACAGCATGTTACAGATGTGTCATTACTGTATTAAGCACAACACACTGAGTGTATGTAATATGATTTCAGTGGAGATGTACCTCTTTGCTGTCTGCTGGTCCCAGGGCCAGATCATACAGGCTGTTCGGGGCCACGTTCCCAACAGCATCGAGGAACCTGGAGTTAGTGATCACCTTCACACTCAACTTCCTGGACAGGAGGTGTGAAGAAAGCATTATTATACTAACTGCTTCCACAAGTATACTGGATTTTACAGCTGCAGTGAATGACTGGTAGCTTCATTATACCAGTGTAATCAGTATTTAGTCGGTTTAGTGTCATCTTGATCGGTTCCTACACAATCCAGGGTGGAACCAAAAGATAAGGGTCCCCCCTCATCCTCAGACAAGTGAGCCAGATCTCACCCCTGTTCTGTTGTTACTACCGAGAGTAATAAATACAGATACAGAGGGGTTAGAATGATTTCTACCCTTATCTTAAAGACATTCCCCTTGTAAAGTGCGATGGGAATAAACAGAAAAAGGACATGATACAAACATGAAAAAGTTCAGTAAGTAATGTTATTTTACTTGACTGACATCCACAGTTGCTGCAAGCGAATCTGATTTGATGCACACGAAAACAAAGTATGAAATCTCTGTTATTATGAACACTGACACAGTAACTCCGAGCTAAACTATGTGTGTAATTTGTGAGAAGAGTACTTGAACACGACGTTACAGCATGCTGACATGAGCAGGCGTGTTGTTTTACACTCATGTTTAGCATTTGACCCCAAAGCTAATGAGCTAATCTCTCACCTTATCTCTTCGGCAGAGTACATGCCAAACGACATGCCCTCCAAACGCCGCCATGGCACTTCTTTTCCAAACAACATTTTGGAGAATTATCCAAGCTTTGCGGCGTTTATTGATACAAATTCATGGCGTACAGTTAAACCACATGCGACGCAAAGTTGCTCCTGTATCACACGTGGAACCGTCAGACCACACTCAAGATTAGAGGGGGGGCACAAATATAAGATAACTAGGCTTTTCTACAAACTCAGTGGATATTGTGTTTTTAAAATAACTGATTCAGTATTAAAAAAGGAGATGACTCGATAGTAAGTGTGCATAAAGAGTAATATTTCTTTAAAATACAAACTGTTATTATTTTTCTCCCCCCTTTTCTGAGCCCACATGGTTTCTCCCTCCCAGAAGCCTTCAGTCTGTAACAACATGGCGGCGCCCGGTTGGCACGTAGGGCATTACATCCAGAGAAACAGCCGATTTTTGTTAAATAACTTGGAGCAATTATGGGGTCACAGGTAGGAGAAGTTTTATAGCTGTGTTTTAAACCGGAATATTATTTAGTCCACTTTATTGTCATTTTAATTTAGGTCGCTAAGTGAACCACTTAGTGCGACAGCTGCAGTTAGCATCATTTGACAGGAGGTCATGTCTCCATGAAGCTAACTTACATCACTGCAGCAAATGTTGGCAAACTGTTTGATATTTTAGCAGATATAAGTTAGAGCCAGGCATGTAAACAGTGTTTTCCTCAAAGATTTTATAAGGTTTATCTATATCAACTGAAAGTACATGGGGGCTTTTACAGAAGGATAAATACTGTTTGTCTGTCTGTCAGTCGTCCTCACTGCACTCATCCTCTTTGTACATCTGTTTTTTGACTGATATTCACCTCATACACTGGTGAATATTGTTTGCAACTGTAATGTTTGTCATGATGTTATCTTTTTAGTTTTTAGTTCATCAGATTCTTTTTTTCCAGGAGCTTTGGTTGGACTGCAGCTCTGCGACAACAAGCTGCAGAAGCTAATAAAGGTAAATTTTGAGTAAGACTTGACTCTTGTCAGTACAGACAATATCTGTACTGCTTCAAAATCTAAGTCCAAGTGTAGTCATCCTTGTGTCGAGGGCTCATTCATAAATCAACTTAGGAAGCCAAATCCTCCAGGAAACGTGTATCAGGGTTACTGCTTGTGTTTACAACTACACTTAAAAGATAAGAAATGTGACATTTTTTATATCATTAAACTAAAACCAAAATGAATGGATCCTGCTGACAACTGTTGCCTGTGTAGTCGAATATACAAAATATATATACAAAACTCATCAGTGAGCCACACAGGGTGACACACTCCTACACAAAGATCAACATGGGTACTGTGTCCTGCACCATCCTGCAGCCATAAACATTGACAAAGGCAATGTGGGTTATTCCGCAGCTGAAATTAGTCCCCGACATATGCACTATTTACTGCACTTTGAGTCATGTTTGCTAAAAACTAGTGTCCAGCTGTTAAGGAAATG
This sequence comes from Oplegnathus fasciatus, assembly GCA_003416845.1. Classification (NCBI taxonomy): domain Eukaryota; kingdom Metazoa; phylum Chordata; class Actinopteri; order Centrarchiformes; family Oplegnathidae; genus Oplegnathus; species Oplegnathus fasciatus. The sequence continues at coordinate 71,574 of NTHP01000166.1, forward strand.
ATTTAGTCTTGTAATCCATATAACTGATTTATATCCAATATAAAAAACACAAAAATATATATTCATGACCCGCTTTTAAGGATTTACATCTTCAGCAGGAACCAGTGGGTCACAGACAAGGTTGTGAAGTAGGAAAGTATTGAGAGATGGACAAACACATTGCTGGTTTTCATCTTCTCCAGGGATTTGTTGACAATAAAAAAAACAACAGACTGATCCTTCAAATAATTGGATTTATGGGAGCATTTATTGTGGACATTTATATAACTGGACATCGATTACATCAGAGGCAAGGAGTTATTTATAATTAATTGTAATATATCAGTGGCATTACAATCACACCTTTTCTTAATGTCGTTGCAGATTCTACAGAGACTATTGTCATCCCCAGGAAGAAAACATGGTATGTGTCCATATCACTGTTACATAAAGTCTTGAAGTTTCATACAGTGCAGGTAACACTGTGTACCTTATTGTGTACCTATTCTATATCTATTTAAATTGACCACCCAATTTCAAATCAAGTCAGCCAAGTGTTTAAGTTTGCATAAGACTGTGAAATAATGTCACTTCTTACTGAACAGGAGCAAGGAGGCAGTGCTGGAGGCTCTGGCTTCGACTGTCAGCAGGGTGAGAGCTCCCTTACATCTTTCTAATGCCAGTGTGGATGTTTACTTGTCTGTCTGTGTGTGACCCTTTTTTCTTTTCTCCCTCCAGGATCCTACTGCATATGCCTACCAGTTCCAAGATGATCCTTACCTCACTCCCAGGACCTCTCATGAGTTTGTACGTCAAAAACATGCTAAACCTTACACTGACATTACATTACTCAGCTGTCTTATTTTTGTTTTCAATTTTTATTCTGAAATCAGTCATCTGTCATTTTTATTGACCCACATAGGGACATCATTGTTTGGTTTTTATTTTGTTTCAGTCTTTTTTTATAATGACAGTTAATTTTGAACAGGTATCATGTGGATCTGGTACAGATATTTCAAAATCGTGCCAACAATCTTTCAGTATTTTATCAAAATGACCTTGGCAATTGTAACCACTTCACTTTTCATGGCGCATGTAACTAATAACGTTAATTATGGCTGCATTTCATTTATGTTGTTAGTGTTATTAGTTCCATCTGTTGTTTTCCTTCAATCACAAGTCAAAACGCACTGTTAGAAAGGTCCATCTTTTGACGTATATTTCTAGTTTATTTATTTACTAAGTAGCCAAATTAGTTTTGGTTACATTTTTGTTTTTTGTTGTATTTCAGTTTATAACATAGTTTTAACACCTCCTATGTATTTATGATAATACCCCCTTTGAGAACATATGAAGATGTAGTCAGACACGACTTTAACAACAATAACATAAAGCAGTGCTGATGCAGACATAATGAATCAGTACTTACAGTTCAGATCACTGTAAAGAGTGCAGCCTCTGCTGTAGTTGCTGTAACATACGGTTAATACACTATTTCACTGTGAGATATTTTGGAACTGATGTTTCATTGTCCCTCTCTCCGCAGGCGCTGTACTCTCTCTCCCAGGAGTCCGGCAGCTCTGCAGCCAAATACTTTGTCAACAACAATCCCAAGTTCTTCACCAAAGACTTTGCTGAACCACATATACCAGTAAGAAACACACACACACACACACACACACACACACACACACAAACACACACATCTCAATACAGGAGAGTTTTGACAGTTCAACTGTAGCTTCATAGCTCTCATAGCAAACATATGTGGCGTGTGTGTGCGTGCATGTGTAGTGTCTGATGCCAGAGACTGTGTCACTGCGTCTTGAGGAGGTGAGCGAGGAAGCACTGAAGGAGCGAATCAACTTGAGGAAAGTTACAGCTGCTGTAGACTTGTACGATCAACTACTGCAAGCTGGTGAGAACACGCACACACGCACATATTTTAGGAACGTTGCTTTAATCCTTCTACATCAACCGTGTGTCTTCAATTGAATTCTTCCAGGCACAGCAGTCTCTATGGAAACGACTCATGACCTGTTAGACCTGATCTGTCTCTACTGTGACAGAGACCGTGTCCAGAACGAAGAACCACAGACGGAGGACACGGTGAGCCATCTCTGAGTGATGGTCAGAGGCAAGAAAAGAGTGCCACAGTTGGGGCTGCAACTAACGATTATTTTCATTAATTATCAGCCAATTATTTTCTTAATCATTTTGTTTATAAAATGTCAGAAAATAGTGTAAAATGTCCATCAGAGTTTCCCTGAATCCAAGATAACGTCATCAAGTGTCTTGTTTTTTCCAACCCAAAAAATATTTCGTTTATAATTGTGGAAGACTGAGGAAACCAGCAGCTAGTCACATCTCACATTGGAGAAGCTGGAGCCAAAGAATTTGGGTTTTTCTGTTTCAAAAATGACTCAAAATGATCAGTTGATCATCAAAAGAACAATTGATTTTCTGACAATCAACTGATTGATTAATCCACTAATAGCTGCAGCTCTAGACACAATAAAGTCAAAGCTGGGTTTTTGCTGCTGCAAGTAAAATAATACATCAGCCCCATTCAACTGAAGATTTCCAACATCACGCTAATACAGCATACTGTATACATATGTGTGTGTATGTATATATATATATACATATATACATATATACATATACATATACATATGTATATACATATACATATGTATATATATGTATATGTGTATATGTATATGTGTGTGTGTGTGTTTTCAGGAGGAGTCAGGAGAGGAGGTGAAGAGAATGAAATGGAGGGGTCGTCGGGCGTCCAACTTCCTAAAGTCCACCTGGAAAGAAAACAACAACGCTGAGAGAATCTTTAACCTGCTGCCAGAGAGAGACACACAGTGTTACTCTGCTCTGATCAGAGGGATGGTGAAGGTATGAACACATTCACTGCTGATGTTGCTAGTGCTGGAAGGGCCTCTTCATGTTTGTTGCTCATCCGGATACTTATTGTATTGTCTGTGAACTGTAGTGGCAATAAAATGGTCATTTTGGTGCATCTAGTTTAAGTGCTTGTGTTTGTCTGTCTCCCCCCAGCATGGAGCCTATGCAAAGGCCTTCAGCATGTACACAGACATGCTGAACAACAGACTGACTGGTGAGTTGGAAGAGACAATTGGAAGAGGAAATAGATCATTAGTTGTAGTACACAAACTACTTTATTTCAAGAAGTGGTTACAGATTTGTGTTTAATCATGTTTAGTGTTGTTCTTGATAATACCATTAGATGGTGCCAAAGAACTACATTTTCAAATCCTAGACATAGTGGCTTTAAATTTGACTCTCTAAAACCTGCAGATAACCCATCTGTCTAAACTATTATTGGCTTGTTAGCATTCTTTTCAGGAAATTTCTGTGTACTGGAAGCAGATGACTGATGACCCAACCTTTTGTTTTCAGCTGACGTCCACATCTTCAACGCTCTGATCTCAGCAGCTCCAGATGTCAGAGATAAATACCACGAGAGATGGGACGCCATCACTGTAAGACCCCTTTCACTCCTTCACTCAATGTTTTAGAGCTTTTGTGCAGATCTTTAGAACACATCGGCAGGTTTCCTTGTAAAAAGACCTCTTCATGTCATTAAAAATGACATTACATTTGCTTTATTTAATATATTCTATCATCAGTTAGTACATTTTTTTTCAGATGAGTAAATATGTTTTTGGAGACCAAAAATGTTCAATATTAATTAAATAAAAAGGATATTATGAAATAAATACTCATATTAAGAAATTATTAAAACTCAACCTCATTATATGAAATGTTATTTCATCATTTTTATTCGATTATTGAATAAAAGCAGGCTTTTGAAAAGCACATTTTGATATAAAAAATGCTGCAATTAAACAAAAATTAAACCTTGTTATGAAAATGAGAGTGATGGAATTTCACAATAATAGTTTATTTATAATAATTTCTTAAATTGTTTCACGAATGATCGGTTCATGTATGTATTGTACACAATTTATTCATGTGATTATTTCATAATTATGTATTTGTTTAATACTGAACACTTTGGGGCTCCAAATATGTCAAATATGACATCATTTCAAATAGTCTCACATACAGATGAACATGCTATGTCCGTTAATAGACTGTAGTGTGTAATTTGTATTTGCGATTCTTTTTAGCAACATGTGGCAGTAAAAGTCACCAATGTGGCAAGGTGGCATTCTACTTGATTGTAAGATCGTTAAAGGCTCCAGTTGAGTTTATTTCTCTGTCTGCAGGATCTGTTGAACCAGATGAGTCAACAGAAAGTTCAGCCCAACCTGCTGACATTCAACAGTATTCTCAAAGCTCTGAGACGCTGTGGCTCTTTGGCCAGAACACAAGCTCTACACACTCTGAATGAGATGAAGGCTGTGGGGATAGGTGACCACACACTCTCTCTCTCTCTCTCTCTCACACACACACACTCACACACACACACACACACACAGGGGTACAGTTTGGTACAATGGATGATAATAGTCTTTTAGTTAAAGATCAACTTTGTGTGTGTTTGTCTGTGTGTGTGTTCAGTTCCCAGCCTGGCCACCTTCAACCACATCCTGGCAGTCTTTTTCAGAGCAGGTAAACAGAGTTCGGTGTTACATTACGTTGAACATTACCAGTTAAGTCTTGGGTGCCGCTGCCTGTATGCTAATTTGTATTAAGTGGTTTTGTTTCCTCTCCAGCCACCCCTAGCCAGGGCAACACTGACATTTTACAGGAAGTGATGTCAGAGCTGGCAGGAACCAGCTTCACCTGCCAGGACCCTGATGATGGTATGTTGTGGTGTATGTGTGTAATTGATTTGGAGAATAAATCTTCCTTATTTTATTTAAAACGGATATAAAACACATGAACAGTTATAATCACCATAACAAAGCAGAGAGATTTATCCATTTAATACTGACTTTGTATTCTCTCCCCTTTTCTTTCCAGTTATGTTCTTCTCAAACGCAATGAGAATAGTAAGTCTTTACTTATTTTGTATAAATATTTATCACAAATGTGTTTCTGCAGGTTGCGTGTCCTTTTTTAGGGTCTTAAATTAAGAGCTTGTTATTCATGGTCTTTTCATCAAGCACTGATGTTTCTTTGCCTACGTTTAGATTTACTGTTAGGGTTGCTGTTAAAATATGAATCACACCTTCTAGTTAACATTGTATTCAATCAATCCTGCCATCCTTTTTTAATTCCACACATTTGTTTAACTATAAATAGCTATTTGTAATCAGATATCAGCTCATTACCCCGATCCCGTGTCTCTCCGTTCATCCTTAATCTGGAGCAGGCGTGCATCTGTTTGTCCACCTAACCTGTTTTTCTCTCTGCCTGTTTTTGCCATAACAGTGTCTGGATAATAAAGATCTGGAGCTGGGTTATAAGGTCCAGAGTCTAGTAGAAGTGGGGGAGAACTGGAGGCTTCTGGGAGATTCCTACCAACATAGTATTTACTAGTAAGTAAAAACCTTCCACCAACCTAAAACACATCCCTTGTACCTCTATATCCAGTTCTCAAGGGGCAGGAAACAACTTGGAGGTTCTGGGAGATTTTGGTCAATTAATTAACCACATGTAAGTTATAGAAGATATATTTACAAGCATCAACTTAGCCTGAAATCTGGTGATTATATCCAATTATGTAGTGTAAACAATATAGTAAGTATTGCACAATATTAGTAATCCCCAATATAACTGTGTCCTGTGGCCAAGTCTCTGTTACAAATAAATTAGATGAATTTCCACATTTTTGTCCTCTGTAACTGAACCTCTCTCTCTCCCCTCAGCGGTCGCTTCTTTAACCTGCTGTGTATGATGGAGCACATCGACGTGGTGCTGACGTGGTACAGGCGGCTCATTCCCTCGGTCAGTACCTCTCTGCGTCTCACTCCCTCTTCGGTTGTGCTCCTTCAGACGATATAATGTATTATATGAAGAATCAACAATGCATTTTAAGATATTATAAGCTGCAGCTGGTACTTTATCATAGCTGTTACACATCCTTTTCTGTGTGTGTAACAGTAGGGTATTTTTCTTCTAAAATCCATAATTCATGAACGCATAACTGAGATAAGTCTAAGAAATTTGTTTACAGTTTAAGTTTACCACTCTTAGCCTTAATTTAAGTCTTGCACTTAAAGACTTAACTATCTAACTTAAAATTACCTTTGCTTTATGGGAATGAACAGTACTTTTGATTATTTTCTGTCTCTCCAGTTGTACTACCCGAACGCTCAGGGACTGAGGGACATGCTGCGGGCTCTGGACACAGACAATCGCCTGGACTTGTTGCCCACTATATGGAAAGGTGAGTTTAAAGATAATGTCATGGTTACAGGAGTCTAATAGCACTCAGTAGATGTCTTCTGACCTCCAGTTAATGACATAGACCATGTTTGTATTGTTAGAAACCCTGCCCTTTTACATTTCACGCCAAAGAAAGTCTTAGACAGAGACACTGATGTAAAGTGGAGAAAGGATGTCAATCGAACAGTATCGGGGTCTGTCCATTTTCTAAAGCTGTTGTACTCCACCCGTTTTCCAGATATCCGCTCTCTGGGTCATGATAATAAGGCTGATCTGGTGGAGGCGCTCCTCACTCTTATGGCCAGAGACAAACACAGTCCTGAGGTCTGTAAAGCATGGACATGATGACTGCTTCCACCGTTTTGTTTTGTTTTTTTTATCAGTTTTTCACCATTTGGAGAGAGTAAAGCGTCGAAGGTAATTCTGTCAACCTGGCTGTGTTTATGAGTATCTGTGTGTGTCTGCAGGTTCAGGAGTCTTTTGCAGTGTGCGCTCTGGATGTAAAGAGTGTGTTTGATGGAGTCAGAGGGAGGATCATTCTGGAGTGGAGCGTCTCCTCCCTCTCGCACATCACCTCCCTGCTGCTGCGAGCCAACAGGACCCAACAGGCCTGGTAAGAGAGACAGTTCTATATTTGTCTGTCTGTCAGTCCATTTACAGGAGAGCTTTTACTGTCGTCTGACTCTACTAATGCTCACTGCCAAATGATGTTGAAGTGAAATGCATCTCTGCTTTTCTCTGCAGGGAGATGCTGCAGCTCTTCAAATCCAAGAACAGAGTTCCTCAGTAAGTCTCTGCCCAAACTGCAAACATAAAGAAGGAAATAACATTACATTTTGTAGGTGAAAGACTTCATATTTATTACATTGAAAGTCTTCAAGTGACCACAGAGCTCTAATTTATGACATGTTTATCATTTTATATATGAACAGAAAACACTAGTGCTTCTAGTATCTCTTAAAAAAAGGTACCATCTGTGTTCATGACATCCTCTAACTGGTAATTGCAAGTAGTAAAATTGGAATTGTTTTTGTTGGCTCCAACATCTCAAACTTGTCACGACAGGAGGCATCAACACAAACTGTAAACATGTCATCAGTACACTGAATGTACACTGGATATAACTGTTAAACGAGATTAAACGAGTTGTAGGAATGAAGTGTAAATTTAATAAACACTCATATTCATTCATTGAGCTGTTTGTGACCGCTGCTGTGTTATTCTCTAGAGAGGAGCTATTGGAGGACTTCCTGTCGGTGTGTCACAGCGATGGCTCTCCCCAGAGGGCAGTGGAGCTGGTTCAGCTGTCCGCGGACTTCTGTCTGCCTGCAACACAGAGACTGGCAAAGCGAACATTGGCTGAGTTTGATCTGACCAAGGAGCAAAGGTGAGGAGGAGAGAATTATAGTATGACAGCAGCAAACAAGCTTTCATCTGGGACAATGTGTCACCTTGTACAATGGGTGAAACAAGAATAACCGAAGACAAACTGCCATTTAGCCCACTGACAGAACATATAAACCAAGTATTAATAGCAGAGAACTGTTCAAGCAAGTCTAAAGATATCTCAAAAATGTGATTATGTGGTTTCCAGATGTCCATAATAGTCATGTGTAACAAACTACACACTACACTACTAAATTCTTCTGGTGCATAAAGCTGTCTAGTTCATCTTAAGCAGGAATTCTGGGTAAATTACGACTTTTTCAAACTAAAAAACATGACTAACCACCTCACCCCGCTTACTTTCTTTAGTAAATTAGATGTTTAGTTTTTATTTTAGTTACACCGCTGGGAACAACAGAGGAAAATGTTCTAGTAGCGCTTGGTCTCAATATGATGTATCCCGTGTATTTACTTTCCTGAATGCCCTTTTTAGACACTATCTTGTTTTTCTGTTCCATCCAGATCCATATTATCTGAACTGGAGTCTGCAGAGGAGCCTTCTGACTGAAGTAGACAATAGTGGGTGAACCACTAGGATGCCGATCCATCAATGCAAAGATCTGACAAACCCATAGAGTGTATCTGTTTCTATATCTGTGTAATAAAAATGTATGTCACATAATCAAAATCCTCTCCGAATGCTTCTTTGTGTTTGTCAGCCAGAGGCCGCTATTTCTCCTTGTTCAGGAATTGTCAAGCCGCTCACTTTCCAGGATCATACCACAATGTGTGTGTTTTACAGTTTCTTTGCCTCTTTTTATACAGTAGTAACCAGACTGTTCATTGCTATAATACATACAATAAGTCCATAAAAACATGAATGTGAAATTTATCATAACCATAAACAAATTTCTCTTGGTGATAACTGACCAACTTCCTCAAATTACTGATAAGCTACTTCCTGAAAATGCTGCATGTGTCACATTTAAGGGGTGTGGAACGCTGTTTTGGACAATGTCAGTGCTCAATTTTATCCTCATAGACCTCTAGCAGGGTCACAAGAAACAGATAAACAGACAGTGCACATGCAGGTATGCACTGTGTGTGTGTTTTTGCAGACAAGATTTTATGGACAGCATGTCTAGACAAGACGGATGCATGAGGTGTGAGGAAATATTTTAATTAAATGACTAAATAATTGTGTGTATTGTATTAATTTAACAGCATTTTTAGCAGCAATCACACTGTATCAATACATACAGGAAACATTTGTATCATGTCTGTACTTGTCTGTACAGTGTGTGTGTGTGTGTGTGTGTGTGTGTGTGTGTGTGCGCGCACACATGGGAGATGCTGAGAACAAGCGTGGGTGGGTGTGTGTGCAAGCCTGCACAGGTGTGTGTGTCTCAATCAAAATGTTTTTTTCTTCGACCAATCATCAGCCGAGCTGCTGGCACGACCAAATAAGGACAAGTGGGCTAAAGTGAGGGGAGGGGAGGGGCATGGGTGTGGTCTGAGGACAGAGTGTATTGTTCTCCAGAGGACCTGCCTAAAGCCACACACACAAAAGTACTCCCTGATACACACTGATAAACACACCAGTGTCGCCTTTCAAACTTAACACACAACCTTACTTACAGACTGCCACTGTTTTCTCTTTTGACCTGCCCAAGACCGTGTGAAACACAGACACATTCACGCCTTCCCTCATACATTTATAAACTGTCTTACATGCTCACACACACAATTTTGAGACTTGTTACACTCTCCAAAAACAGCATAAAGATAGTTTTTTCCTCCCCACGATAAGGAGGAACTATCCTACATTTGTTCGACTATTCATACCTATTTTTTCTCTTGGACCAAACTTGCAAGTTTCTCATATATTGTGTGATTTGTGTGATGATAAACAGTTGATATACAGTTGTTCCTTCTATGAAAATGACTGTAGGTGTAGTCCTGAAGGACAGCCTGAGAGACCTGGAATAATGGGAGAAGTGTTAAGTTACCAACAACAATGGGGAGTTTGATTCGCCTGGATGAAAGGCAAACGCGTCACAAAATAGTTTGTGTTCCGCAAGCTTGCAAAAAACAGCAGTGGAAGTGGCCGGTCACAAGCATTCCTTTCTCCTACTCCTTTATGCAACATGAGTGTACTGCGCTGGAGAGGAGGTCAGACCTGTTCACAAACACAGGATGTGATGGAACATCCTCTAATGCTGTTAATACCTCTCCCATGTGTTGCGTTTTAACATGTCTTACTTGATGTAAGGTTAAAATAAACTCCAGTTTGGTGGTAAAGTAAGAAAGTGATTGTTTTCTTCTCTTAAAAGTAACTTCCTGAGGGAAGAAGAAGAGAGGAAGAGAGGGAGGATGGGGGAAGAGGATAAACAAGTGCTGCCGTTGGGAGGAAGGAGCAGAAAGAGATGGCAATGAAACAAGAAGAAAGGGGCATTAATGAAACTCTAAACTCCAGCAGGGTAACTGTATATCTCTGTTGAACTTCACTTATTTCAGACAAAGTGTGCTGAGAAAAAAGAGGTTGACAACTCAAGTGAAACTGCATATAGTAGCACAATCTACCCACGACAAGATTTCGTGGTGATTGACAGCTGGTAATTGGCAGCCAGCACTACCAATCCCACACACTGGAAATAGCAAAAGATGAAAATTCCCCAGACCTCAAGTCACGCTGGCTTTCGGTCTGGCCTCACAACATTATTTCATCTCTAACTGGAGCTTCTCAATAGCCACTTAAATCCCACTGTTATTATAGCCTTTAATACCACAGTCATTTTACACCTACTAACAGTGTGTTACATCCACTTATCATAGAAGCCGTGGAGCCATTTAGAGCTGGTATGTAAAACTCTTTTTCAACCAGAAGCAAGTACGACTTGCTAAAGGATATTCTGGCATATGCATGAGGGACTGAACCCCTGCACCCCTGAAAAAGGGATGACTTCACTTATCACCAGGCCATCTTACTGTCACTTCATGAGTTTGGCCACAAAGAAATATTTCCAAATATGTGTTAAGTAGGCAGGCGTGCGGTGAGATTTCATTTAGGAAATCACCAGTGTTAGCTTCCTAAATCCCAGCTCGGGGCTGAAGCTGAGAGAAGTGTCCCATTTTCCAGAACTGAGATGGATAAAGCTGGAGTCAGCACAACAACGAAACAACAAACCACCCACTCTTTCAAGTGGTGTGAGATTAACTGTCTGCTCTACATTTACCAAAGAGGTTCACATGGATACCTTATGCTAGATGATTATGCTCGGTCTAAATGCAACAACGTTTTATAATGAGATGTAATGTAACTGGTCCAGCCAACATTCTCAAACACCTATCAGACTGAAAAAATATTGGCCTGACTATAAGATGACCCCAATTATAAGATGACCCCTCTGCACTTTTGTAATGGATTAAGATTTTTTAAAGCTACGCAGATATGTGTGTGTATCCAAAACCTGATATGTCTTATTCCTCTGTGACATAGAGCTCCATTATTGTGCAAAAACCACATCAGTGAGCCACACTGTTGCATTAAGTGACATGTTCCTTCATTACCATGAACACACACACACACACTAGTTTATTCTGACTCAATCCCAAATACACTGTCCTGCTGCTGGCAATAATCACTGGAGCACCAAATGTGTATTAAAATAGGCGCTTGAAATAGTCCTAAACAAAGACATTGTTTACTCCTGTTTGAGTAACTTTTCCTAAAAATGACAGTGCCCTGTTGTGTTAGGAAATTATTTGGAACTTGTTTTCTAAACTTCTACATCTTCAATAGGAACCAGTGGGCTTGGGACAGAGTGCCACTGACAATATACAGAAGACAGCATTGTTGGTTTTGATTTCATGTGATTGATGATGATATCAAGAAATATAGAATATCATCAGCCTTATGCTTTAATTCAGTTACAATACAGATATAAATTTCAGTAAAAAACTATAATGGAAAGCGCCTTATGCCACTCGGCCACACCACCTCAGTTTCCAAGGCATCATCTACGTTGAACGGTGGTTTTCGGAAGAGAAAAAACAAAAAACAATCAGATGAACAGTCAGGGACATGCGTTAAATGGACTTGTGAAAAATGAGGACTATATTGGCAAACTCTCTTCCGAGGTAACCTACTGGGCAGCAATGCACGCAAGCAGAAATGTTTATTTGTGAAAGCTCAAAACAATCAGATGAACGGTCAGGGACAGACGTCTGACTGGCAGCTTTGGGATTCCAAGCCATATATTATCAGCTGCTAGCTAAAAAAACTACAGTGTCCACTACAGCAGCAAGAAAAGAGACAACCACTCAGTTAAGACACTTGTAAC
>NTHP01000166.1:94262-155623 GCA_003416845.1 Oplegnathus fasciatus
AAAAAAACTACAGTGTCCACTACAGCAGCAAGAAAAGAGACAACCACTCAGTTAAGACACTTGTAACCGTGGCTGCCTATTTTTCTGAAATCATGGGTGCGAACATGGATGGACTAATTGGAGATGGCATGGAGCTCTTCTGGTTTACAAGGTTTGCGTTTAGCAGAGGATGGTTTCGATACATCGACCTCTGGGTTATGGGCCCAGCACACTTCCGCTGTGCCAGTCTGCTCTCCGTCTCTTTTACTAGAGCGAGCGACTGCAATGTGTGATTTCAAACGACTTTTGTATCCATCAGTGCTTCGGGTGTATCCGCTAAATCAAGTGGATTTGCAAAAAATGAGGACTTTGCTGACATGTATTTTCCCATGTTCCTGCAGTAATCACGAGATTGTGTCTAGATCTTCCAAGTACCTACAATTAATGTTACAGCGTTGGGATTTGAACCCACACCTCCTACTGGTATATCTAATTAAATTTCATTATCTGAAGGATGATCAACCTGTGGTTTAGTGTATATATAAAAAGATTAACACAAATATTAGAACGCTTGTCTTAAATCCTTACCTCAAAATATGTATTCAAAAAAAAGATTTCCAACCAGAAAACATGTTGACACAAGTCAGTTGGTTTGCCAAGTTGTAACATTTTGCAGACCCAGAGAAAATAACCCCAAAATCACTGGAGCTTTTTCACAGAAGACCTTTTTACTCTTCACGTCTTCGGACCCTGGTATGCTGACACTGTCATTGTTTAAGGGACATCGAAATGGAGTTTTTATTTCTGTATTAATTACACCTGGGATTTTCCTGCTATGAAAATAGACAATGTCTGCTGTGAAAAAGGTCCAGAAGAAGAATTAATCAATTGTAAATTAATGTCACCTAGGATTTCTGGGTATTGAAGTCCAAAACATTTGGACTTGGCCACCAACGTGTAAAGTTGCTTTTCAGCTTTAATGTTATACACTCTAAGACTAAATTGTCATCTTGGATCAGACCACAAAGTGTGATAAGTCCATATACAGGCAGTGTTACCTCAGTGATTCATGGCGGTGTAATGTAGCTTGATGGTTACCTAATGTTTGCCTGGGTCAACACACAGCACAAACAAACATGCGTACTTATACAGTTCTATAGAATATTAAAATGGATGGGAGTCACACTTTGCACACAGTACCAGCTTCTGTTCTGTGTTTCTGTGTGTGTGTTTGGTTTATGAGTCACAGAAGCATGTGTTTAAAGTATTCACCGCATCCTGCCAAAACAGCACAATATTCAGTCTGTCTGTCTTACTCTCTCTGTCTGTCCCATCTGTGGCTCTTTCTCTCTCCATTTCTTCTTATCCATGTGTTTCTCACACACATTGCTGCAGGGCTGAGGAGCAGCCAACAATAGTGAATCGGCCAACAGTTTATTTGGCTTGTTGACATACTATCAGTGTGTCACATGAGCCAGTTGTCAGCTTCCAACCCTGTTTAAGCACCAGCACACAAAATCCAAGGTCCTTCTGTTCCCATATTCACATGGGAACAGAAATCATCAACTGTGGTCTTTGTTTCAATTTAACATTTGACTACATCCCATTAGTCATTGAATTATGTGTGGGTTATTTTTAAAATTGTACTCAAAGCGATTTAATATAAATTATTACCTTATTACAGTAATATTACAAAATACGTGTATTACCCAAACCAAATGATTCACCAACCTCTACACTTATTTTTTAGAAAGAGAATCTGGCATCTTGGAGTGACAAGAACTGATATTGGTCTCGTTTTTGGACTTATCTACTCCCGTTATTATACTTTCAATTGTATTATTTATATTTATTATTCTTTATTTCTGTTGTAACCCCTACTGTACAAGGAGGATTGCCTCTTCTAGCTCCGTTGCTAACTGTACAATAAAATTCAAACAGTTTATGTCTGGCTCTTTGTTCCTTCAAAGACCAGCACTCGCAGGACAGCCTGGTACTGGTCAATGTTGCGAATAAAAGTTCCCAAAAGTTGCAAAAGCTCTGCAGGGTTTACTTTGCCAAGCAAATCCACTGATCATGGCAGTTCCACTGAAATTAGCTGATTAGTTGAGTTTGGCCTTAAATTTCACTGTTGAATGCAGATGTGACTGAACTATGTGTTGTTGTTGTTGTTATTGGTATGTGGGATTTGGCGACCTCATGTAATTCTCAGCATAGCACTGCCCAAAGTTATCCCAAGAAGAGGCCTATTCAGTCAGAATAACTATAACAAACTGTGTAGCTGTTCAGGGCCTTTGAGACTTAACTCATAGAAATTCTACTAACATATCAAGAGCTGAAAAGAATAGTCGATTAATAGATTAGTAGATTGACAGAAAATTACTAACAACAATTTTGATAATCGACAGATCATTTAATTGCAAAATGACGCTGTTTTCTATCATTGTAAATTTAATAACTTTGGGTTTTGGGCTGTTGGTTGGACAAAACAAGATGTCTGAAGACGTCAATTTAGGCTCTCAGAACATGTGATGTGCATTTTTCTCTGTTTTATTTATTTATTTGACATTTCAAAGATTCAATGATTAAGTGATTAATTAAAAAATCAGCAATTAATCAGTAATGAAATAAGTGTTAGTTGCAGCCCTTAACAAAGCTGTTATCGCTGAAAAATGGCAACTGCAAAATATGGTATTATATACAAAGATTTATTATTGAATGTGTCCTTTTCTTGGGGACATTAATATGTAAATGAGCACTTTGTTTTTTTCATTTTTTATTGGACAGTTAATACTGTAGAGAAAGACAGGAAACAAGCTGAGAGAGAGGGAAATGACAACAAAGTTCCTTGGCTGGATTCAAACCAAAGACATTATGATTATGTGGTATGCACCTTAAACATTTAGCTATTAGGCTGCCCCACATTTCTTTTCTGCTTTATTCTATTTCTGTACAGTTGTGAGTAAGATCCCTGGTCCACCGCTTGTCTGTCCACACTCTGTGGCATTCAATGACATCATTGTCTAGTCCTCTTTTTAATAGTTAAAGGCAAAACCACAGCTTGGCTGGAGAAGGGTTTTCATTTGTTTAAAGGAAAACACGATATGCCCAAGGTTAACAGAGTACACCTACATTTACCGTTGAGTAAAGGAACTAAACTTAATCTAACCACAGTGTTTTACTTGAATTAAGGTCTCTAATGGAGCAGTTCAGGGTAAAAGCACTAGAAAAAGACTTACCTGGATAGATAGAGGTTTTAAATAGTCACTGAAACTGGGGGAACTGACACTTTTTAGACATTAAAAGCTACAGTAGATTTCAATGCCATGACATAACTTCCCTGACAAGCTGAAGCGGTACCTGCTGCCAAATGTCTTAATTCATTACAGTAAGTCGTATCAACTTTTAAGCGGTCTAGGGGAAGTCATCCTTCATATAATTTATATTGTGGTCTTTACTGTGTGATGATAATACTGGACCCGCCTTTTAATTTACTGCTACATCACTGCAGATGACTAATGTTACAATGTCAGTAATCAAGCAGCGTGAAAAGTTAAAACAATCAGATGACAGCGAGCAACTCCCACCCCTGCGTTTAAAATGGGTGACAAACAGAAAAGTCAAGGCCTTCTGGAAAGATCTTCCTGGGTTTCTGCCACAGAGGAGGAATTTACTTTGACAAGATTCAGCACATCACTCCAGAGACAGAGAGACACGAGAGGAGTGGGAAGGGGGGAAAAAAAGGGGGAGGGATGGGAAGGAAAGGTATGAGAAGAGTAGGAATGAGAGGAGGAGGAGGGAGGAGGAATTCCTGCGTGTAGAGACTGGTAGCAGCAGCACAGCTCTGACAGTTCACGTACCAAGTTGCACTCACTGATAAAGTATGTTTGCAGAATGAATAATCAGTTGCAGATTACTATTTGAACACAATCTACCTAACCTTGCCTGATGGTGATACATTTTTTAATCTTAGGCTGACATGATATGTTCAATCGCTTTCTGTAAAGAAGGTCTTTTGTGTAAAATATTCAGGTAATGCATTGTTATTTTGTATCTAAACTGGTCATATAGAGAAACTAGTCACCACAGTGGCATGTATGACTACACAGTATGTGAGCAGATATGTGATAGACTTAAGTCTTTCTCAGGCTCATCTTCAGACGTGAGTCAAATAGTATTTACCAATAAGTGGTGGATGGGTGAGGCTGGTCTGAGGGACAATGAAATGCTCAACTGAATGAAACATTGTTCAAAGAGTTGTTGATGTAGATGTAACTCTGATGTAGTGCTACTGTGCTGAACTCTGGAAAAATACAATAATAGAAGGCAAAACTTACATTAAGCAGCTCATTCACAATAATGACTTTTACAGCCTTTGGCTTGGTGCTATCTTGGC
Organism: Oplegnathus fasciatus; assembly: GCA_003416845.1. NCBI lineage: Eukaryota > Metazoa > Chordata > Actinopteri > Centrarchiformes > Oplegnathidae > Oplegnathus > Oplegnathus fasciatus. The sequence goes on from NTHP01000166.1 coordinate 98,638, forward strand.
TACAGTGAGTGCTGCTATCTAAAGGCTCATTTATAAATATGTGGTTTCTGAGTGAAAATGTTAAAAAAAACAAACAAACCCAAAAACCTGAATTGTTATACACCTGTTTTGCATTAAAATTGCTTGGCAATAGTATAACAGGTCACAAAGTGAGCAATTTTATAAAAATGTTTCCTTTTTTCTCTTTCGGTTATTAGTGGATATGTTTTAGGAAAGGTTCGGTGAGAACATAAGCTATTGTTCCCCTCGCCAACACAATGCTATCAAATGCCAGTCTCTTTTAGAGATGCGCGTCTTGCTGAGTGGTCAGACTTGACTGCTGATGGGAGGAAGGCGGAGGCAGGTCGGTTCGGGAAGGGGGTGGCGCGGAGGGGCGGAGCGGTTCTCCTCACCGGGCGGTGTCAGCCGACGAAAACGGGACAGAGGAGCAGTGAGAGGCCGACGCAGGGATTCATTTCCCCGGGTGATTTTGCTGAATTGCACCAGCGGACTTCAGGTAAGAGGAAGGAGCGTTTTAGGGCGTTTTCTCGTGAGTCGGGAGGGGAAGCCTAGTGTTATGTTGACCGAGGAGCAGAAAACAGGATTTATAAGTCACTGCGGCACATCTGGTGTTCCTGCATTCAACAAAAAAATACATTTCACAGCTCACCTCAGGATATGTTTAGACATGTGTGTCAAAAGTATGCTACAGTGGCTAAATATGCGCAGTATTTGTGGGTTATGTAGCATAGGACATGCATTCAAAAGCTAGTTTGAACACTGGAAATACAATTTTCTCCCCACATTACATTTCTACTGAATGTTATTTTATATTAGTCAGGTGTACAAATGCAAATTTTTACTATTTTATGGATATATATCTCAATACATTGAATACTAGTTGACATTTCTTTTATTTGCAGCATGCTAGCTGATTTATTATGGGGAATCCCATGTAGCTAACGAACCCATCTAAAAGTAAAACAATGATTTATTGTGCTTAGAATAGGTCTATACTTTACATGACAGTGCTTTCCCTACAGATTGTTTTCAGCTGGTAATATAAAACTCGACATGGCCACATACGTTTGAATAACACGTTTAATGGTTGTTTCCAAATATACAGCTGGTTGCTTTTTTCTCAATGAATATTGGAAATGAATAATGGTGGAGCGCAGCAGCAGCCATGTGTCAGGATGAATGGTGATATGACCTGCATCGTCATTCTGAACACGTGTGTGTGTGTGTGTGTGTCTCTGAGGGTCTATCAGGACTCCTGTAGGTTATAAACACACTCCTTAAGTCATGTGCATCACTGCTGGTGTGACTTGATGAATGAGTGAATGAATGTCATTGAGTCAATGTTAGATCAAACAGGAATTATTGGATTTTAACTACATGCATGGTTGATGACTGATTTATATATATTTTTAAACATGTTTAACATGTTTAATGAAGGACCAAGAAGACCAACTTCATGTGTTCATTTTATTAGCTGTAATTTTTCCACCACATATGTGGTATCCAATTAAATTTTCCCAGACAGGCTTTGCATGATCATCTAGTTATTATTTAAGAACGCATTTCTGGAATTTAATCATAACATTGGCTTAAACAGACCTCCAACTACCCCAACTTTAAGAAACCTGCCCAGAAAACATAGCAAGGACAAACCTTAAAATCCTTCAAAATGAAGGTCTGTTCTCCCCGAAGCAGTGACACCTGGTGGCAGTATAATAGGTTTTTTTCTGTAAACCAAAAATTCTGCATGAACAGTTACCTATTTCACATTGAAGTTATAATGATGACATTTGCAAAAACACAAAACACAATCATGTCTTTAAAGATTATAAACATAGCTTGAGTTTAATGGATGTCCTATTGACTGGAAATATACTCAAAAATGCCTCCACACCATTGTCTCCACTTTGGCAAATCAGTAACCATTTTTTTTAGCTCTTCAGATGATACTGATGATACTGTTTGTAATGTGTATACAGGCTTGTTTTGCATTAAGAAGAATGCATCTCCATTCATTATTCAAATATCCCGGGGAATAGATAACTGACATTAAGTAATGTGTCATCTGATCACCAGTGTTATTTTCTTGTGTTCATTTGAAGTGTTTCCAGTGACATTGTCTTTGGCCCTGTGATTGCCTGGCAGCATCTGTTTGTTTGCGTGTGTCTGGCTGACTATGCAACCACTATGTTTGCATGTTTGTGCTGAAGCACAGCCTATTTGTTTATTTTCCAGTGCTGTAACACGATCATGACGCATGTGAGCGATTGTTAAGACACTCAGAGAGGAATCCTGATCGGATTGGAGTGAATGTTGACATTGAAAGGCGATTTTAATTGAAACAGGTGGTGAAAAGAAACAATTTAAGTGAATTTTCTGGCCAAATTTTTTTAGTTTGCTTATGTCTCTTCAAAGTCACAAGTAGAGGACTGAAAAACATCATTCATCTCTTTAAGCTGGATCTGGATTTCTCATCAAATCATATCTTTTAATGTTCCAACAGCTGTTAGAGGATCAAGTCTCCTTTTCTATATGATGTTTGGAGGTAGAGTCTCAGGTTTATAATTCTTGATTTGTCTGAATGGCTTCGGCCTCCTCGGCTTGTATTGATTGTCTGTGGATGTAATACATCAAGTTGCCATATCTTCTTTTCTCAGCTAGCGGGACTCTGCTCTCTGCAGCAGAAAGCTCTCTCTCAGACTAAATCATATACGGGCTAATCTCACTATCTCTTATTACTGGTACTGTATATCTAGACCAATATCTTCTATATCGTTATCTGATGTATTGTGATACATTAAGCTGTCAAGCTTCTACAGAGCTCTGCTTTTTGCTACTGGAAGCGTCACCCTAGCCTAAGATGTAATAGGATTTATCTCTTACTGAAGGGATCTGCATGCTAAAACGGATATATTCAGCTACTTAATTTCATTAGCCTATTTAGTGGTATTAAAGGAGCAGCTCGCACAAATTACAAAATGATTTTCTTACACAGCATGCCTCCAATAATCTTGAGTAGATACCGCCTTTGGTTTTATTATGGGGAAGTTTTGAGATCTCAGCCCACTACAAGTGAGGTGAACCAAAGTACGGACAGAGGTAGACAGTTGTTGTTTATACTTTGGCATAAAATAAAAATGCTATTCACAGTGAGGTCTGTGGATTGCCCGAGTACCCAGGATATTGTTTCTGGAAAGACACATTGCTTTTGATGTGTTTGGATGCTTCGAGTAGCCAAATGCCACCCACCTCCATTGCTTCTGGGTGGTAGTAGTCTCAAAACGTAAGCAAAAAACCCCCAAACTGTATCCATATGCAACCGTGAGTGTATCCATAGTTAGTTATAATGGATAAAATCATTGTGATGAACTGATCCTTTAACCTTTCAGTCATTGAGGTGTAAATATGCAGGTCTATGATTCTATATAAAACAAGCTTATGGGGAACATATATCTGCTTCTGTTCTAGAGAGAGCTGTTAAATATCTATATATAATAGCGGTAATATAGATAGCTATTCACATAAGCTATTATACAAACCTTCTATACCCTGCACAACAGAATTATATTACACCAAAGGCAATCTAAATCTATTAGATGTTATATATGGATCTCTAGGCTGATGTAACTGTAATGCTAAATGGCTCTTTGTATAATAGATCAAGCTACTATCTATTTTCCTGGCTGGGTTAACAGAGCTGTGCTGTTTGAGATACCTCCAGGCTGACCCAAGCATTTAACAATTAATAGAGGAATAATGAACATGTCATGCTATCGTATCTCATACACCAAGCTAATAGAGCCTCGAGGCATCGTATTTAACAAATCTGTGTCTGTCGTCCTCTTAAGATGCCTATGTTATGACTATGAATCAATATGCTGAGCTTCACTATGTTAAGCTGGGTGAAATCATCAATACTGTAGGACTCAGATTAAATGGTTTATTGAAGTGAGACTGTAACGTTTGAAAGGAGAATAACACAAGTCTTCTTCTTACAAAATGGAAATTTCAATTCATAAGCAGCAAAATAAAGTTTTACTCAGTTCAGTACACTCAGAGATTTAGTGTTACAGCCTTACTTGGTCTGGTATGACCAGCAGCTTATGATGGCCAGTGTTTGGTACTGTAAGCACACCTTCGCTGACATTATGACTCTTTTCTACTTGTGCTGCCATTACACTTACAGTTTTTAGCATTTTTAGCAATCCCACATTTGTTACTTGTGGCCACAGTGGCTACAATTCAGCAAAAATTACATAGGGCCACTTTAATGGATTTCAGGCAGGTGCTCTTCCTTAGGATACAAAGTGACGACAATGTTAAGATTATGAAAAACACAAACGTAGCCAAACAACAATCATCAATACAAAGGAGCTCATAACATCAAACCATTTTATCCCGATGACTGAGATTAATCTAAACAGCTAAACAGAAAACCTTCGACAGAGGATTTATGACAAATGTTGATTTATTTATTTGAGAAGCACAAACTATAATTTTAATTTGCAAAGAGGCTTCCAATCATCTCAACTGTGGTTTTATTTGTTTGCCTCAATTAAATGGCGGAGCTGCAGATAATTTGATAGAAAAGTATCAGTGTTTAAAATGGTACATGAAGTACCTTCAGAAAAGGATCATTTCTGATTATGTGTATAATGTGTAAAGAGTTCATCACAGTTCCTAAATGCAGCATTTTCTTGTGTTCTGCTGTTCTATTTTATAGGTGTCAAAATGTCAACAAAGATCAGCGCTGAGGAGATGGAGGAGATCAGGGAGGGCTTCCAGAAAGTGGGTGAGTAAAAATATGTGTGTGCGGATATTGCAGTCACCTGTTAGACAATGATAAATGAGTCAATCATGTTTGAAGTGGGATAAAGCAGCTGACAAACACATGTGTGTGCTCCTGTGTGTGCACCATCTGACTGACAGATGTTTTTCTTGGGATTTATGGAAAGAAAGGAAACCTTTGATACACCCACATTTCAGTTACTGCTTAAAGAAATAGTTTGACATTTTGGAAAATATGCTTATTGATTTTCTTGCTGAGAGTGAGATGGGAAGATCGATACTACACTCATATCTGTCCGTTAAATGTGAAGATGGACCCAGGAGATGGTTAGCTTAGCTTAGCATAAAGACTGGGAACAGCTAGCCTGGCTCTGTCCAAAGGTAAAAAAATCTACCTAACCACCCATAGAACTGCAAATTGACGGGTTTTTTTCACTTCTGTTTTTGTACAGTTTAAACAAGCGAGATATAACGTGTTAATTAGTGAGTTTTAGAGGTGCTGGTAGGTGGATTTTGTTACCTTTAGACAGAGCCAGGCTCGCTGTTTTTCCCAATCATCAATCAATCTTCTCATCTAACTCTTGGTAAGAAAGTGAATAAAAGTATTTCCCAAAACTCGAATTGTTTCAAAGGACACTGAGTCTCATTTATGAAATACCTCTCCCACAATCTGTCCGGACAGAATATCATTCTTTTCTGGGTGCGACAAAATAGCTTCTTTCTATACACAATATGCTATTGAGATACTATTGTTCTCCTCTAGATATATTGTACTAATCTTGTCAGATTTCCTCGAAGCTGCTGCAGAGCTTCATTTTAATCAATGTGTTATTAAAAGGAAACTGCAGCAATTTAGCATTGGACTGAAAATTGGGGGACTTGTGAGAGACAGAGTAAGAAAAAACAGTACAATTTGTGACACAATGCAACTCAGGAGCCATATCCTCCTGGTGAATGCTCACATCTTTTAAACTCCATGCCCCCAACTTGTAATGCAGACTTTGAGTTAAAAACTTGAAGTCTCAAAGCCCAAGCTGAGATAACCCCGATGACATCACCAGTGTTATTTTTTCAGACATGACAAAGCTCCTCCAGAGCCACAGATGACTTTACACAAGTGTTTTCCCACGCTGAGTAGTACTCCTCATAAATTTACTAGTCAGTAAACTGGGGAGAAACACTGTGATTCTAACTGTCAATAGTTATTCCTCTATTGTAAACAACTATGAACACATGTAAATTGGACAAGAAGAGAGGCAAACGTTGAATCTAGTCCTACCAGACTCCTGGTGTTTAGAATAGCGAATGTAAAAAGATACTGACAGAATTCTGATAGTGTTGTATCAGTCGGAAATGGAGAAGAACAGTATGGGCTCCAAATAAAATATTGCTTGAACTTTGATATTTTCCCTCCCTCCTATCCCGTCCCTCTTGCCTCCACCCCACTTCTCTAGATGTGGATGGCAATGGGTACATCTGCGCCTCTGAACTCGGTAACCTCTTCCACGAGGTGCGCTGTCCTATGCCTGGATACCAGATCAGAGAACTCCTTACAAAGCTGGACAGAGACAACGACAGTCGTATCAACCTTGAAGAGTTCACGACTGTAGGTAACACTAACAAACTAACTAACAAACTAACGTAACTGATTCACAACTTTACTAACAGTTTTCTAACCAACTATCGACTAAATCAGGGGTTTTCAAAGTCTGAGACTGTGGGCCACCCCTCAGACAAAGCTTGGAAAAAGGCGGCCCCACACCCCTGCTTAGTTTACCTGCTTAGTTTCACTCAATTCCTGGATACCTATGGGATCATAATTATGTTATTTGATCCCATAGATACTCAACAATTGAGCCAAGATAGCCTAATATTGCTGTTTGACATGACTTCAGACTACACCAAATACATAAAAAAAGGTCTGTCCTAAGGCATTTATTAGTTTTCTGACTTTCAACTGACAAATTAGCTGGTTATTAACTGAGTAGATTATATTAAAATCAACGGATTACTTCCTTATTTCTTTCTTTCTTATTGATTTTGAAACTAACTCAAGAGGTGAGTGACTAACTGGGATAAAGACAAACTGACTAAGTGGTAAACCATAGATATTAATCATAATCTTAACAAATGTAACCACAATTTGATTGGCTGTGGTGTGCACATTCAGATTTTCCAGGATATGAAGGACGACCGCATGGCCCAGAGTTTCAGGAAAGCTCTCAACAAGAAAGAAGGCATCGTAGCCATCGGGGGCACCAGCGAGATCTCTAGTGAAGGAACTCAACATTCAATCTCTGGTTAGTGAAGCTCTAGTAACATTAACACCTATGGAATCATATGCAAGTGTTCACTGTCCACTGTAATCAATGCCATCAAGCCAAGACGATATCCATGACAGAAGGGACGTGACACTTGACTCAACTGTATTTCAGAGCAGGAGCGCTTTGCCTTTGCCAACTATATCAACTCTTCTTTGGAGAAGGATCCAGACTGTAAACATGTCATGCCCATCAACCCCAACACAGAAGATCTGTTTAAAGCAGTGGCAGACGGCATCGTGCTTTGGTAAATTTTAACGAGACAAATCTGACAAAAATCTTATCAACAGCATCAAAGCACTCAAATCACATGTAGGCATTGTGTCAGTTCAGTGTGCTAATATGTTTTTCTCATGCGTGTTTTTGCAGTAAACTCATCAACCTCTCTGTTCCTGACACCATTGATGAGAGAACCATCAATAAAAAGAAACTCACGCCTTTCACCATACAGGTTTGTTAGTTGCTTAACTAGTTAATCAGTTGTGTATGTCACGTTTAGTGTGATTTAACTTGATTGCGTAAATCAGAGAAAACAATGTCAGATGGATTGAAGTCTCAGTTATATAAAGGGACTTTTAAAAAATACACGTAAATGAAAGCAACTTTCAACTTGATTTTGTGACTGATTATTATACATACTGTATATATATTATATTACATGAATCAGACCTCTAATTTGTTGTGAAACATAACACTCAATAGTTGATGAGTTTCCTCCTGACCTTGTGCATCCAATTTGTTTTCCCCAACAGGAGAATCTGAACTTGGCTCTGAATTCAGCCTCGGCCATCGGCTGCCAAGTTGTCAATATCGGAGCTCAAGATCTGAAGGAGGGAAAACCTCACCTGGTGCTTGGACTCCTGTGGCAGATTATCAAGATAGGACTGTTTGCTGACATAGAGCTGAGCCGCAATGAAGGTATGTACAAACACACACACAGGCAGTCTGTGGATATAAAACTAAATGTAATGTACCCACACAGACAAACGTCACATGACAATATGACACATGTCAGATTGTCAACACAAAGATAGAACAAAGAATTATACATTTGTATCAACACATGCAGACGATCTCTCTCATATAATAAATAAATATTTATTCACCAATCATTCCACCCCCTTAAATCAGAGTCATGCTTGTCTTTCTGTGAACAGCTATAGCAGCGTTGCTAGAGGAAGGGGAGAGTCTGGAAGAGTTGATGAAACTCAGTCCCGAGGAGCTGCTGCTGCGCTGGGCCAATTTCCATTTAAAGAAAGTTGGCATGACCATATCAAACTTTTCTGGAGATATTAAGGTAAGGAAATGTCAGTGTGATGCTCAAACCTCTCTCTATTACCACTGAAACTATGATTTCACTGCTAAACCCTTACCTTAGTTTCAGGGTCTTACCTGAGTTAGACAGCTTAGTTCTGTCATTGTTTAGGGTAGTGAGCTGCCATATATTCAATATGTCTAATAAACTAATTATTTAGCAAGATAGTTACAAGATTGTACATATTACGATACTTGATGTGACAGTTTGACTCGCAGCATAATGCCTGTGAAATCAACCCACAGGAGAATACATCTGACATTTGTGGTGATGAGTACCATCAGTGTGGTTTGGTATTTCATCATGTCTCACTAAGCGTCTGTCTGCGTGTTGGTGCATCTCTGTTTCTGTGCAGGACTCCAAGGCGTACTTCCACCTGCTTGAGCAGATCGCTCCAGACGGCAGCAAAGAGGACGTTCCGCGGGTTGACATCGACATGACTGGTCTTTATGTAAGTTGATAAATGTTGATAAATGGTTATCTTAAGACAGCAAGGTGTAATGCACCCGCTTACTGCTTTCTTTCTCCCATGTTTTTTACCTTTTATATTCTATGTATTTAGCAGTATTTTAGTCAGACAATACAACTTAAATGAATTTGGGCCGCACTGGATCAACACGTTTAAGAATCTACAGAACTCACACTGAGAATCAAAGTTTTAAACACACACAAACACACGCATACACACACATTGGTAGGTCATAGAAGCTGAGCACCGGTCGATTGGCTGTCCAGTCTAAACTCATCACAGTTCGCTATCAGAGGCTGAATGAAAGCTGACTTCCTGTTGACCTTCTTCCTGCTTCCTGTAGGACTATAGTAGGATCGTGATATCATTCTGACTCTGAATGATAAGAGAGAAAGTCTGTCATGCCAAATATAGTGTTTACTACACATATTTTGTTTGGATTTCTTCAATTATAGTTAGATTTTCTAACTATAAGAGATAGAAAACCATACATAAAAGCTACAGAAAATCTGGATGTGTAGTCACACATATGTTTTCAGTGTAATTTAGTGTATGGAACCCCTTAAAGGATGTTCTGTATCCTAAATGACAGAGCCATTTTTTCCCCAACAAAATGTACATCTGTGTTTGTTTGTGTCTGTGTGTGGCACCAGGAGAAGGATCTTACGAATAGGGCAGAGTGTATGCTCACACAGGCCGACCGCCTCAGCTGCCGACAGTTTGTAACTGCTACTGATGTGGTGTCTGGAAACGCAAAGCTCAACATGGCTTTTGTTGCCACGCTCTTCAACAAACACCCGGCTCTCACCAAACCAGAGAACCAAGACTGGAATCTGGAGAGTAAGCATGGTTGAATAATCTCTCACATATGCTTTCACCCGTGTCCATACATGTAACAAACAGCAAATAGTCCTGGGTCTAAGGGGCTTACTTTTCTCTCTTATTGTCTGTCTCTAGGTGAGACCAGAGAGGAGAGAACTTTCAGGAACTGGATGAACTCTCTTGGAGTCAATCCACATGTTCACCATATCTACGGGTCAGTATCTCTCTGTCTGAAATGGCTTGCTGGAGTTATTATTTTAGCTGTTTATTGCCGCACTGATGCACAATTCACTGTTTCAATACGTGCATGTGTGTTAATGCAGTGATCTGCATGATGCCATGGTGATTCTCCAGCTTTATGAAAGGATTAAGGTGCCAGTGGACTGGGACAACAGAGTCAACCTTCCTCCATTCAAGGGAGTAGGAGGAGGGCATTTAAAAAAGGTGAATAAACATACTGCTGTCCAAACTGCTACAGTACATATCCCTTAAAGAAGTGGTTTGCAACCTGAAATTAATGAGGAAGAAATTACGTCAAATATAAATGATTCTGAATTTTACACGAAAGTGATGGTTTCTACAGTAACTTCAATACTAACTCATAAATATGGAACAGTGTGTGCACAGGTGGCATAAATCTTAATTTTCATATATATATGTAACCTATATAAACATACTATGTATATATACATATAGAATACATGTAAACAGGTTTCTATATCACACAACAGGAGGCACAGCTACCATAGTTACGATTAAGACTAGACAGTTGTTGTCTTCTTAATTCTATATGTCTTTACACTGTATAGATAACATGAATAATGGCCCACATATCTGTGTAACTGTGTAATATATATTAACTTTGTGTGTGTGTGTGTGTGTGTGCACAACAGATGGAAAACTGTACCTACGCTGTGGAGCTGGGTAAGAACAGCGCTGGTTTTTCACTGGTGGGAATTGGTGGACAGGACCTCTACGATGGAAATCCAACTCTAACTCTGGCGCTGGTGTGGCAGCTGATGAGGAGGTGACTAACCCTTAATAGTGAAACGTAACTTCATCACGTGGTAATTTTGAGATGTGAAGAAAATCACTGCAAACAAGCAAAAACACCACTAAGAAGAAAGACAGCATCTATTGTCATTCAGACTTTGAATGTTGGAGTTGCTATACGGCCCAAAACAGGGAGAGGGTGCTGTTCTTTCAGCACATAAAACTTTCACAGTTTCTCTCAATATCACATAGTGGATCTAATATGATTTAATTGTTGATATTCTTACATTTGGTCTTATAATCTATCATGCAGGTACACTTTAAATGTTCTTGAAGACCTTGGAGATGGAGAAGTTGCAGGAGATGATTTGATAGTTTCATGGGTCAACAAGACTTTGGCTGAGGCCGGCAAGAGTTCCTCTATCAAAAGCTTTAAGGTGAGTTTTACTTTAGTTATATTTTAGTTTAGTTTTAACTAGTGTCATTTTACGACACAAGGATCCTGTGTGCAGTATCATTGCTGTAAGAGAACGTATGTATTTTGATCTTCCCTTGGCAAAGAAGGTCAGTTCTGGACTTAGTTTGTACTGTACGTTGCATATATGCAAGTATACATGTGTGATCCTTCTGTTCAGGACAAAGCGATCGGTACCAGTATCCCAGTTCTGGACCTGATTGATGCCCTTCAGCCCCAGAGTGTGAACTTTGAGCTGGTTCAAAAAGGAAGTCTGTCAGATGAAGACAAACTGAACAATGCCAAGTAATAACCAACCTGGTTTTCTCTGACTGTGTGTTTATTCGTAGTCGCTGGGTTTTAGCGCAGGAAAATGTTTTGCATGCACGTAAATTATGTTTTGTTGAGAAATTATTATCTTTCAAAGAGTAATTTAATTTGCGCAACATACCTACTGCGTGCGCTCTCAAGTTTGCGAGCACACTCGCTCAACCTGAACACAATTCTATCGGAGAATAAAGTAAAGTCATCTCTGATTGGCTATTTGGTCTCCAATCTGATTGCTAGTAGGATTATCAGTCACTAGAGAGGCAGGGAAGCACCAGGAGAATGGTAGCTGGATAAGGTTATAATGGAGGTTATTATTGTACACTTGCTGTTTGTGGATAGTCGAAAACATGGAAATTAACATTTTTGTTTCTCAAATAAAATATTTTTTTGCGTTTTGCAACAATTTCGCCTCAAAATGTCATGTGTGTGCTTGCAGAAAATTTTGCTTTCAAAAAAAGAAGGAAATGTCAAATAGAAATAAATTTATTTGCTGCGCAAACAAGTAACTGAAAATATAATTTAGTGTCACAGATCTAATAAGTTGCCATAGTGATCCTAACTATGACCCTTTCCTGTACCAGGTATGCCATTTCCATGGCAAGGAAGATCGGGGCGAAAGTCTACGCCCTGCCTGAAGACTTGGTAGAGGTCAACCCCAAAATGGTGATGACCATCTTCGCCTGCCTGATGGGGAGAGGCATGAAGAGGGCTTAAAGGAGACACACACTCACACTCACACTCACACACACACACATACTGACTGACTGTCTTCACCTGTTTGATGGGATGAGACATGAAGAGAGTGTCACTTTATTCATCTATTCTGCATTCAATGAACGTTTGTGTATATTGACACAAACAGTAGTGATCTTCTTAGAGTTCACATTAGAAATTAGAATTTTCTAAATGCTCAGACAGTTTGCAGTGACGTGAGACTTCTGTAACGGCTACGTGGTAAATATTTGGGGTTTGGGTTTTTTTCTGGGTCTTCAGTTTTTCTTTGGGACACTACGGTGGTTGAGTGATTAGCAGTGTCACATTAAGAAAGACTCAACTTCCCATACTGCCCATAGATATGAATATAAGTGTGAGTGTGTTCGTCTAGACTGGTGACTGGTGACCAGGGTCTGCCCAGTGCATGCTGGGATAGACTCCTGCCCGCCTGTGACCCTGATGAGGGGTAAGCCTGTTGAGAAAATACATGAATAAAAGGTTTTGTTTCTTTAAATGTAAAGGCTATGATACATGGGGAACATTTAAAGACAATGAACACTTGACATCTCTCAGTCCTGGAAAGTAAATAAATAAATAGATTAAAAAAATGTATCAGGGTTTTTTTTAATCTCATATCTCATATCTCATGAAATTTTACTGCAGTCTTACCTCTGAATTCATATACAATCCATGCAACTCTGCAACTTTTTTTCTTGACATTTTCCCAGCTGCATTGCCTCAAAGTTTCCCATGTGTCACTGCCTAATGATGTACCGACTAAGTTCTGCTGTATCTTCCAATGTGCCAGCCAATTCACAGTGTGAACATTTATTGTACTTAAGCCATAATATAATATTCTTTACTGAATACCTTTTGGCCTTTTTTATATATGACCAAAGCTGTGCTGGATTATAGGCAGTTTATGTCTTCACACTAGAAAACTGAATACCTTAATTTGTTCTGCATTCAATGTCCATTAACTTACCCTTTAATACTGGTGTAATAAGATATTTTACATTTTTTATATTTTAAGGGGATAAGTATTAGATAGATTAATGGATTTAATTTATTTGTACCTTTTGAATGTTGGTATTTTTAATGGATTATCTTTAAGACCTTAAAACCCCTTAAAACTGACCAAATGCCATCCCTTAAAAAGGGTCTTAACTTTTCCATTATGGTGAAAATGTCATGCTATATGGGGGAAAAAACCTTAAAACAGATAATCCATTAAAAACACATAATTTCCCCACCACCACAAGGTATGCAGAAAACCATTAAAAATACCTAAATATATTAAAAAACCACAAATCTGGGGTATTAAATACCTGAATACTCCATAAGAATCCATTAAAATGTAATGTAAATCAGAACAGAAGTTTAAAAACACCTTACATTGACAGCTCCCATTTTAGAAAAATGAAAACAGAGTTTATGTTGTTGGTCTATGCAGCAGTTTCTTTTCTAAATTGTGGACTTCTGAAATTGAACATGTCAAAGCTGCTACTGCTTTTGTATAAACAAAACAGAAGATGATGTATGCCTGTATTGTACCGGACCTCTAGTCAGTGCACTGCTTTCCCCTCTATAATCAAAATGCTGTCTGGAGAAGATTCCCACACTATTCATACAGGAACAGAACAGCTGAGTTGATAACGTACAACTGATCCATGTAAACAATGTCAAAGAACTTGAATTCAGATGTTTCTGTTGCTGATCAAACAGCAATGATTGAAATTTGACTTCAGTTGTAAAAACATCCTAAGACAGATTTCTAGTCCCCCTCTAAATTTTGTCTTAATATTGCAGTTGAATATGTGGATATGTCTAAAAGTTATCCAGGTTAGTTGCTGCTGATGTCAACATTCCCCTATTGCTATGTTTTTTCTTTTATCCCAAATGTTTCCCAGTAAAGCACTTTCCAATCAGCTGTTTATCTTTATTGGCCCTTTGGAGTGCAAATATATTGCTTTACATTCTAGCAATACTTCCAAAATTCTGTGTACAATCAGATCAATAATGTTAAATAAAAGCATTTTTTCCAGATATTGTTTGAATTCTGTTTTCTGTTGTTTGTTTCTGTCCTATATGGAATCTTGGGTGTGCCACTGGGTTAATAAAAGATTTGCTCAGTATTTAATTCTAATCAACTAATGGACTGGAATTGGATTGGAAGTGAACTAATAATGAATTTGAATTATGCATTAAAAACTCTTAACTTTAAAATTATTAGACATGAGATCATTAAATTTGCCATTTTACGTTTCTGTCTTTAAATGATGAATTGATATTTTAATTTTAAATTGCACAATCAATTTTAAATGTTTTCATTAGTCTGTGTACTACTGTGTCTGTCTCATTTTACATTGTACAGTTAATTGTTTTCTGCTCATCATTTGGAGGCTCCATCTCATAATCGCTTTACAGTCATTTAGAGACGTCTCTCTTTGAAATAAACACATGTAAGCACGTAAATTAAACAAGTTCCAACACATAACAGCTGACAAATCAATTTCATGTATCAATCTCCTAATTCATTATTATGAAACACTTAATTGTTTTAATGGCACACTCCAGACTCCAGTCATAGTGTTTTCGCTCCCTAAAACAATTGAGTTCAATTCACTTACTTTCAAAGAGTTGTAGTTTTTTACATCTCTGTTTGCACGTGGTTAAACAAATTAAGTACAGCATGTTAGTGAGCTTTAGTGTTGCTGGTATGTGTCATTTTTCACTTTAGTTTAGAGCCAAGCTAGCATTCCCCCCCTGCTGCCCCAGTGGTTATGCTAAGCTAGGCTAACCACATCCTGACCTCAGCTTCATACTTGGAAGGAAAGCAAAGGTGCAAGTTTCCCAAAATGTTGAACTATTCTTTTAACAGACTGCATTTATGGTATTCCTCATCAGTACAGGACTACATTTCTGAGAACATTCATGAGTACATTTTAAAAACGTAGTTCTGTATCACACAAGTTTTGGACCAGTATAATTAGAATGAATAATTATCACCTTATAATGTTGTCATGGTGAATAGCAAACAGCTGCTTATTTACACATTTAGGACATACAGAGCAACATTAGCATTCATTTGGGGTTTTGTCTCTGGCCTCCTGATAATTTTAAGTGCAATATTCACTGTCCTTTGAGCTGTTTTTCTCTCCACCAACTTTTGAAGGAAATATCTGGCTCCTCAGCTGCTAAATGCTCCACTATGATCACCAGCTAGTCGCTAAATTTGTCTGCCATTTGTTGCTGAGCAGGTAGCACACATTGGATTTATTAGAGATAAAGTTGATGAGAAAAGAAGTTAAGTTGTGGGCCATAAAACCAAAACAACGAGCAGGAAGACAATAAAACACTCAGTAGAGCTGAGGGGAAGTTGGGAGATGATTCTCTGTGAGTTCTTCACTACGAGCGACACGTTTCACGTTACTCATTGTCATTTTTGCCTGTGTTAATATAAAAATATTGATTAGTTCATTGGTCTATTATGTAATAGTAAGTTACTTCAGTGGTAGTTCTGCAGTTAAGCAAGGACAAAACAACACAACCCAGGAAATAATTGGGACATGTCACTTGGTTGACAATGCCATTGCTATGTCAACAGTGAGGTTGATATGACATGATATGATAGTAGTATGGATTGCTGTGATCAGTGTTGAGAGGCAGCTGTTGAGCTTGTTGGATGGTGTCCTGGGTCTAATTCAACCAATCATGTGTGACATTCAGTTCAAAAGAAATAACTTGCTGTTACCCTGCACATGCTTTAATGTGTGTGTGCACCAAAATTTGGGGTGAACTGTGTTTCATTTCAGTGAATTCAGACTACACATAGAGCACATTTTTGGCTGAAAACAACACATTCCACCTCAGCTATTGATCCCTCGGTTCAATATGGTGCTCTAATGGCGAATCTTGAAAGGCATTTTGGATTAAAATCCAGTTTCTGAATAGAGCTGAGATAAAAGTACGTCTCAATTCTCGTGTGCAGGTGTGTGCATATAAAAACACTTCTCTCTCTGTAATCAGGAGAGTGTACGCACACAAAGACACACTTGTAGTTTAGAGGCCACTTCAAACAAGGTTCTTGAATTCAGATGAGCTTGGTGGTGAAAAGGAACACACACGCACACACAATTTGCAATTTAAACGATGCTTTTGTGGAGTGCCATGTGATCATTCCTTTGATCGGTTACATTTGTTCACTCCATCCACCCATCCATCGCTTCATATGAGTATCTGTCTGTTGTTGGTGATAAATGTCTTGTGAGTCGAACTAAATAAATACAGATGGGACACAACTGAGGACGTGAACTGATGGATTGACGAGCTAACGTTGGGATATCGGGAAATTTATCAGGTTTGTTGATCTTTCTGTCTCTTGCTCTTATGATCTGTTGTCATAACTACTATACAGCTTGTTGCTATGCCATCTGGTTTCCATGGTGATGCCTGATACAGGTTGGCCTTGTACTGGATGACCTCCCTTTTCTGACTGTGGGTCCATCATTGCATGTGTATGTGCTGGATAGTGAGTTGTGTGTGTATGTGTGTTTTGCAGTCTGCGTGAGGCTCTCTATGTTTGCATGTCTCTTTAATGTGAGTATGTGTTGCAGCTTGCATTTATTGCGTGTATGTGTGTTTATTAGTGTATATTATGACTGTGTGTGCATCTTAAGTTGGATATGTTGGTATGTGTCCGTCTGTCTGACCGCGTGGTGTATGTGTGTGTGAATTCATAATGTCTTTAGTTCTTTCTGTAATGAACGAAATGAAAATGAATTGAGTCTTGCTATCGTGTGTGTGTGTGTGTGTGTGTGTGTGTAGTATGACAGGTCCAGTGCAGGATTCACACAGGTTGTCTGTGAAAACATGGACAGACGAGGAGAGTGACCGAGCTGACAGCACCCCTAGCAGGTACACACACACACACACACACACACACACACACACACACACACTTACACACACATGTTCATGATTGTATGTGTGGTGCTGGTATTTGTACATAGGGTTAGTTGACTTGTTCAGAACTATGGATACTTGTAGAATACTGATGATTGAATATTATTTCTATTGTAAGAAAATACCTGTAATTGTGCAGTGATGTAACACAAGAATTAAAGCTTTTTAATCCATATTTGAGATGACAATTTAGTTTAAACTTTAAATGAATCATAAACCATTAGACAACATTAATTACATACTGACCTGTCTGAAAGCTCTGTAACCCAACCAGCCAATCACCACTAAGGACACACAGGGCTTTAATGGCTTCAGTACTGTAAGTGTCTGTAATTCAGTCGTAGTCATAGTAGTAGTAGTCGTAGTAAATTTTACATGTTAACATAGCTTTGTGTATTTTGTTAAAAGATACACATTTGCTATATAATTTACAATATTTACATTTTGTATTTAAAGCTGCACCAATCAGTACTTTTATATTAACAATGGAAAAAATGACCACCTGTACTCCTTTTGGTTTTATGACCCACAACTTCATTGTTGGAGTTCAGTCTCACAGCTCTCATCAAACCCAGCAGCAGCAGGAAGTTGTTTTCAGCAGTGCCCGGCACCAAATGCACAGACAGAAACATGACTGCTAATGTTGCTCCATGTCTGCTGGATGTGTAAATAGGCAGCTCTATGCTAACACGTTCACCATATCAGCTTTATGAGACGATAATCCGCCAGTGTTGTGTTTGTGTACATTCATAATGAATATATGCACAGAATTGCAGTTGACTTGACCATTTTTCCCGCTTCTGTTCAATCCAAGTGTCATTTTATATAATCTAATGAAGAAGATGTAAGTAGGAGTTTATAGCTGTTGTCGTAGTAGTCACTAAATTACTCTTTTTATGTATTTGTGATGTGTTATTGTAGGGCACAGTCGATGTGTGATGACACTTCTTCAGAGCTTCAGAGAATGGCGGCAATTGACAGAAGAGATATTAATTCCCAGAATTCCTTTCGTGGACGAGGTGCTCTGTCCAGGTATTACAGCTGATAAATGAATTAATCCACAAGTTGACTTTCAGAAGTATGTATTCAGACCTCATTTATTTCCAGTGTGTGCCAATGTCAATTACCAGGAAAAAAAACTGTGAATTGTTGGTGCTCTGTATTATAAACATTTGTCTGTCGTCCTGTGTTCAGGATAGTTAGCATGGTGATGACTCTGAGAGAATGGGCACAGAAGAGTTTGACTGAGGAGACGGAGCGTCCGGATTCCTTCTTGGAACGTTTCAGAGGCCCCGCCAACACGGACATACATGCTCCGCCCAGCAGGTTTAGCCACAACCACACTGGCTCTGATGCAGACAATGAAATCAGACGCCCGAGACGCACGTAAGAAAGCAAAAAACTTACAAAATGTGTACACATTAAAACATCAACTGACACTTCCATATAAATCTCTTTCTGTTTTTTGACCCTCTCTGTCAGGAGAAGGAAGTGTAATATTGTGGTCTTATCACCATCTGATGACGCATACTACCACTGGCTGATGGTGATTGGTGCTGCTGTTTTTTATAACTGGACCCTACTAGTTGTCAGGTTGGGAACTATTACTGTGCCTATACAACAATACTAGTGGCAGGTCTAGTACTACTTCTTGCACTACATTGATCCTCTTCCTTAAGCATGTCAGTGACTTGAACTACCACTAAAGACAACTGCTGCTACTGCTCCATTACTGGAGAAAAGCATGTGCGTAGTGATTGTGATGTCACCCGTAGCCTTCTGAAGGGATGTTCAGAAAATTGGATTTGGGTTCATCATGGCTGTTTTTGCCAATTTCTGGTGTGAGAAATCCAAGATTTTGACTTAGGGGAAGAGGAGGCATAGGCAGGACTGATATAGAACGAGCTAGTGTGGCAAGCACCACTTCTGATACTAATGGGCTAACTGAGATACCTGCCAGTCAAGCAGACATGCTCCGAAACATACTTATTTTTAAAGCTGCAGTAATTCATATTTTTGTATTAACAATTAATGAATATTAGCTTCTTCATCCAGCAATTGTAGTGGAAACTTCAGTGGCCAAAAGGGAGAACTAAGATTCCTGTTCAAAATAATATTTTTTACTAATGTTTCATCATTTGTTCAGTACAGCATGCTGCTGTGATTTTCTTCATGTTCTAGTGTCTCAGTGTGCCTGTTTCTGTAGGGCCTGCTTTGATGAGCTCCAGATGAGGAATGTGTTGGTGTGGCTGGTACTGGACTACATCTGTGATGGAGTCTATATCCTGGATATAGCTGTTCGTCTCCACACAGGTGCTGAAAAAATGAGTCAAGACTCAAATTTCCATTACTATGTGAAAATGATAGATTTTATCTTGTTTTAATACGTTTGTCATCTGAGAGACACCTACACTCATTAATTAATTAATTTATGCTTATTATGTGTGTGAAGGTTTCTTGGATCAAGGCTTGATGGTGAAAGATGTGCAGCGTCTGAGAGAAACCTATGTTCGAACCTTACAGTGTAAACTTGACATTTGCTCCATCCTTCCAACTGACCTCCTGTACCTGATCGTTGGAATCAGCTACACTCCCCTTCTTCGATTCAACCGGCTGCTGCGCCTGCCACGTCTGTTTGAGTTGTTTGAACGCACAGAGACACGAACGGGCTACCCCAATGCTTTCCGCATCTGTAAACTGGTTCTGTACATCCTGGTGATCATCCACTGGAACGCTTGTGTGTACTACAGTTTCTCCAAGGTCCTGGGACTAGGCTCTGATTCTTGGGTTTATCCCAATGCATCAGATCCTGAGTTTGGCTCCCTGACCAGAAGTTACATATACTGTCTGTACTGGTCAACCCTGACACTGACCACCATTGGAGAGACACCTCCTCCTGTTAGAGATGAGGAATATTTGTTCCTGATATTTGACTTTCTGGTAAGTTCATAGCAAGGCCTTGAATGATCCATAAAAGCCTTATATTGTGTGGATCCCAGTTGTTCCATTCCATCAAAACGGCTAATGCTGGTATTTCTGTCCTAGGTTGGTGTTCTGATTTTTGCCTCCATTGTGGGTAATGTTGGAGCCATGATCTCCAATATGAATGCCACGAGAGCAGCCTTTCAGAGCCGCGTAGACACCCTGAAACACTACATGCACTTCAGACATGTAAGCAAGGTGCTAGAGCAGCGCGTCATCCGCTGGTTTGACTACCTCTGGACCAACCAGAAGACAATAGATGAACAGGAAGTGCTGAGAAGCCTACCCAATAAACTGAGAGCAGAGATTGCTATTAATGTTCACCTGGACACACTGAAGAAGGTAAAGACACTTAGACAATGTAATCCTATTCCGTTTACATCTCTAAGCCTCTTAACTCCATTAATGCAAAGTATTTGTGTAGAGGTTATCATCAAAAGGTCAAAATGAATTGTGAATGTGTGTGTGTGTGTGTGTGTGTGTGTGTGTGGTAATAGGTGCGTATTTTCCAGGACTGTGAGGCAGGCCTCCTTGTAGAATTGGTATTAAAACTTCGACCGCAGGTTTTCAGTCCTGGAGACTACATCTGTAGAAAGGTTAGTATATATATATAGTATATATATATAGTATTAGTATATTAGTATAATATAATGGTGGCTTTTAAATATATACTGGACATAGTAGTCAGAGAAATGTCCTATCAGTTTTACAGCACTTCTTTTGTAATGGATTTACAGTATATACTAAAAAGCTGTATGACCATATCTATATCACATATCACAATATAACAAGCACTATATCGACTTATTCGAAAGGTTTAAAACTTGCCCAGAACAGGCAACTATCAAGAGTGTGCAGAACCCCATCATTGTACTACCACCAGTTTTAGGACCACTAATACTGCCGCTACTTACATCTTCTTCAATACAACAGTCATGTTAAGATTCTGTGTTACTCACCAGAACACATCTGGTGTATCCATGAGGCCTTACAAACACGTTGAATGCATCTCTCTTCATAAAACATTTGCAAAGCTGTTTTTTGTAACATTTTAAGTTATGCATTGTTCACATTGGTTCAAAGTTTGCAGTATTCTTCTTCCTTGCCTTTTTTGGTGCATTGCTATGTTAATAACACTACTGCTGCCAACTGTCAATCAGTAGCATAGCATGAAACCAGCACCGTATTGCGTGCATGCATGGGCATGTATGTCATGGACCCACTTGTAAAAACACTGCTCCATAGCACTGCTAGTGCTCACAAGCTTCAAAGGGTGCTGTTTCTAGGCTACATTACTACTAGTGGTATATCTACAGTAGTGCTAGCACTAGTAGTAACACTAGGCTACTAGGCTAGTTTTCAGTTCTTGTGCCTTTTTATTGAAAGGATAGTATTGATGTTAAAAGTACTGATTAATATTCTCTGTCTGTTTGTTCCAAGGGAGATGTGGGTAAGGAGATGTACATAATTAAAGATGGCCAACTGGCAGTGGTGGGGGAGGATGGAGTCACCCAGTTCGCTGTTCTGACCTCAGGAAGCTGCTTCGGAGAAATCAGCATCCTGAACATCAGCGGCAGCAAGATGGGGAACAGACGTACAGCTAATATTCGCAGTCTGGGATACTCAGACCTGTTCTGCCTTTCCAAACAAGACCTGATGGAGGCGCTTCAGGAGTTCCCCCACGCCAGGGCCCAGCTGGAGCAGAGGGGGCGGGACATCCTGCAGAAGGAGGGGCTTCTGGAGGAAGTAAACGTGTCTGCAGGGGAGGAGCTCGAGGAGAAGGTGGAGAGGCTGGAAACCAGTCTGGATCGGCTACAGGTCAGTGCCACTAGTCCACTTCTACTACTGCTGTTGGTACTATTGCAACGTTAGGTCATTACAATAATGATAATAACTATTGACAACCTTGTTTTCAGACGTGTTTGGCCCGTCTGCAGAGTGAGTTCAACTCTTCCCAGCTTCGATTGAAACAGCGAATCACAACCCTCGAAAACAACATCACCACAGTAGCCGCAGGCAGCGGCTTCCTGTCAGATGCCGATGGCAACGAGAGCGTTTCTGGTGGTGACGGCGTGCGCAGTGAAATCAACATCCGACTCTGAAGGACATACTCGGCACACAGCATCTCCACTGTCACAAAATTCTTATGGTGTCACTTTTACTTATTCATAAAAATTTAAATACACAAGGAAACTCCATAAACACCTCATTTTGTTTGATGTTTAGTGATTGACATAATTCCTTGTAAAATGTGTTTGTATTTTTTATTCTTAATGTCTTTGTTTCTTAACTTTTTAGAGCTTTCTGCCTCTTGCAACTTTACACATTTTTTAAAGGAGAATAAGAATCCTTTTGATAGCACCTTTCATGATTAAATGCAGCTCAAAGCACTGAACATTATTCGGTCAAAAAGCTGTCCGCTTGACTTGTGTCTGAACAGGTATCGTCAATTATGTCTTTGTCCACTAGGATGCGTAACATCTCTATGAATGCTAGTGATTGCCTGCCTGCTGTTAGACCTAAATATGGCATGTTGATGTACCAAAGCATCTTCAACTTTGCAACACAAGTCCAGTGGATTGCTCTATTTATCTATGGGAACGTCTCACACTACCTGAATAAAACTCATGCTCATACACTTGACGTCCATCATAACTGCTTCAGACTGCATACCGTTAAGTTTTTTTGTTTAAAGGAATAGTTTGACATTTTCGGAAGAAACTCCCCAAAACTATTCCTTTAAGCACATTTTCCGTTATAGGTTTAATGTTGAGTATCTATTGAGGTCATTTGTAATTGCTCTCGTGCTGTTCCCTTTCTTTTCACAACTCAGTCACAATAATTGAAAATAAAAATGCAGAGGATGTTTTTTAAGTCGGCCAGAGCACTGACTATTGATTACATGCCTTATAACCTTCATGAATGCAGCTAAAATAACAAAATAAATTTAATTTTTTTGTACAAATTAATTTTTCTTCAGCAAAGTGGACTTTACATGGAAAACTTCCCCTTTTACTTTTTGAAAGACTCTCTTTGTTTTGAATCTGTTCCTGTTTCATAGATTTGTAAAAGCTTTTTACTCCTTGTTAACCTTTTAAAAAAGCTCTACTTCATATATCAGCAGATTTATTATTAAAATACTATTAAATACTAAGCTAACACTGACTATTTATTTTGAACGTGATAAATGACATACTTAGAACGAAACTACTTTATAACCATGAAAGGTCGTGAGAGTGTGTGTGTGTGTGTGTGTTGATTAACCATGTCATACCTGTCTAATGGGGCCGCTGCATGCTCTGCAGCCAAGTGACTTGGGACCAAAGTCCAACATCACATGAGTGAAAGATTTCAGGAAGTGACTTTTGAGGAACGCGTGGAAACAGTGAGAAATCATTGTATTAAAAAGGTAGAAACTTACTATTGGGTCTTCTGTAGCTTCCTCTGTGCTTCTCTTACTTTTACTCTCACTTCTTTCTCTTTCTTTTTTTAATCTTCTTTGTTTTTGTCCCACTCTGCGTCCCCTTCTACTCTGTGCGTGTTTCTTTCTTTGCATCTATTTTTAGTTTCCTTTCCTTTCTCAGAAGTCTGTTTGTCATCTTCTTTCTCTCCTTTTTGTCTTTTATCTTTCTCTCCCAGTCTGATCTTTGCAGTCATATAAAAGATCTAGAAATAGATTGCAATGGAAAACGTTTTTTTCTGCTCCTCCTTGAGGGTCTTTGAGTTTGATCGTATCTGAGTGGGTTTCATATTGTGTGTGCATATGCACACGTGCAGTATATTGACTGTTACTGTGTGTATGTGGACATCTTTGTGCCTGGCTGTAACTTTGTGCACTTGTGTGCATGTAGGAGTGTGTTTCAGACATGGAGATCAGCTTTGTGTTGCTGTGCATGATACTGGTAGCCAGTGTGACACCAGTGTCTGCTGCAGCACAGGTAAGACCTGTTTTTATTGCAATTTTCATTTTGAATGAACTATGTCTATGAACCACTGTGAGGAGAAGAGAGTATTTTTTTCCTTTTTGTAAAGTCTTTATTGATGTCAACACAGGTACACATAGACATGCAAACAGACTTAACACATGAACAAAGAATATCAAAAGGGTATGTATAATTAAATAAAGAAATCAACATAGAGACATTGGATATAATAAAAAATAGTATGTTTATAGTATATATAGGTTCCATTTTTCTAGCTTTAATGGTTCTGGAATTTATCAGCACTAAAATATGTTTTTAAATGATTTTGAAAGAAAGAAATAATTGTTTGCTTGCTAAATCCAACGAATTACTGTATGTTTGTGCAACAAAGATAAAGGGGCTGGATGAAATCCTGATCCACCTCAGGTGTAGAGACCATTTACTTAGTGTTTAGTTTATATACAGTAGGTTGGATATAATGCAGACATACAGCATCTGTATATGTGTATTCTAGCCGGGTGTCATAGAGAGCCTCCTACTGGCCACCGTGCAGCGTCCCTGGCTCTGGGGTGTCTATGTCTTCACTGTTGGACTTCCCATCATTCTCTTCATTAGCTTCATGTGGCCTGACAAGGTAGAACACGCTTGTTTATGTGCATGTGTGTGTGGGTTTGTGTGTGTTAACGTCCAGCATTAGAACTATAAGAAGCGTGATGTGTGAGTGTGGTTTGGTCTTCTAGACAAACAGTGCAGCTACAGTAGAAGAAGTCAAATCATGTGTGTGTGTTTGCGTGTAGAGGTTTGGGCCCCCTGATCAACAGTATTATTATAAGAAGTCTGATGATGCTCAACCAGATGACCCGGAGTTCTCAATGCAGACAGAATCAGTGGACAACAAAGGTAATGTTTTATTTTCAGATTATTACATGTACCATAGAGTTGCTACATAGTACAGGTGGCAATGGTTCTCGTCTCCCCTCCTCTCTTCTCTTCTCTGTTTAGGAAAGGCTGACAGAGCTGTAACAAGGAGAAGAGACATTCATGGTCACTCAACCCTGAAGGTGAGATTCAACAGACTGAAGATTCTGAAGGTGCAAAAGCACATTTGAAAGTATTGATGTATCACAGAGAACCAGACTTCCAGTCATCATTTGAAATGTAATTTATATGATGGAGAGAATATAAAATATTAGTTGGTTTGTAATCATAATGTGCTCAAGTATGACTGAACGGGTTTAAAGACGCTTATTTTATAAATAACCCGTGACCACATTTCGATTTGCGCCATTGAGCAAAAAAACAAAACAACAAAAAACAGCAGAATCCAGGAAATGTCTGGTAAAGAAGTCATACAAAATACTGGAATACTAATAACACTGATTTGTAACATATGCTCTATTTGAGTGGAGCTTAAGTTTTTTTTTTCACCATTTAGCTGAAATGTCTGGCAACACCAGTCCTTTAAACATTGTCATAACCATTTATGCACTTTTTACTTGTTGCCTCGCCAAATTAGCAAATTAAATTTTCTGTCGGAACCAGGCAGACCTTTTCTGACTGAGCTGATGTCATTGCCACGACTCTTTTAAAGGATTTTTTATATCAGTGACTATTAAACCTGTGATTTACAAGTCCACTCTTGTTATAGTGCCCTTGAGTAGGTCCTTAAAACTGTGGGAAACGAAAACTGATGGATATGTTTGTATGTTTGTGTTTGTGTAGGATCATTGATCAGTGTGACGACCTCAGGAGAAGAAAGCACCACCAACTCGCAAGCGGATGCTGAGCAACCACATTTTGGCCAGTCGTATTGATGACTGGATACAGTGTGAACACAACAATGCCTGAGGACTGACTTACTGACTGTATAATGGTTTTACTTAATTTACTAAATTTTAACTATCTATACACATAAGTATGTATAGTATTTCTAAATTTTCCCATTGAATGTGTTATTTTTTGTGTGCACACGCTGCCAGAAAATATGAAATATGTTGGCTGGTGTCTGCCTCTGAGAGTATTACATTTGGAGTTGGAATAAAGGATTTGGAGTCCTCAGCTTCTCTCAGGGTAGAGCATCAGAGGTGAAATAATACACAACATTGTCTCACCTGTGGCTGTTGAAGGCAGATGGAAATATTAACTTCTGTCATTTATGGCAAATAAAAACCTCAATTTGACACAAAATGTTTTTATATGGTTTGGATCTGATAGTGACATCCACATATGCATAATATACTATAGCTCTGTAGTATTAAAGTAAGCACTAGTAGTATACTGGTATAACTGAAACGGCACATCTAGATTTACCATTAAAGCCGAGGATAGTTTTGATATTTTGTTAAAGGAATAGTAAGAGATAGTTTGAAATCCACATATTTGCATTCATAATATGATTAATACCACCCCTGTTTGTACAGTAACTACAGTATAAAGCTACTGCCAGCACCTGGTTAGTTTAGCATAGCACAGAGACTGGAAACAGGGAGTAACAGCACCTCTGCAGCTGGTTTGCAATGGTATCCATCTCCTCATCTAATTCTTGGCAAGAAAGTAAATATAAAAAGAAAGTAAAAATAACAATAGATCAAAGATTTTTGAACACCCCTCAATCATTTGAAATCAGCAACAGCCACATAATTCGCTCAAGCTCCTCTGTGATCCCTTGAGATATAATGTGTCCTTCTGCCTCTCCCTGCGTTGTTCAGAGTTGACCTTCAGTGGCATTTAGCTGCTCACAACGTTTATTTGAAATGGCACAATACTGCTCATCAACAAAACGACTACTCGAGTCATTTAATGGCACTCACAGAGAGAACTAGCTGGAGAAGTGGCCATGAAAGAACAGGAAAATCAAAGAGCTGGCAAGTGGAGAACAGAAGAGAGTAATGAGAAGAGAGGACAAGACAGATGGCAGATCACAGCCAAAAGGAGAGAGATTTGGGGCTGTTGAGCAACACTTGACGATGCACTTTTGGCATCGTCTCCTCTGATTAAATGCATGTGTTTGTAGGGGAATATGGTTAGTTTTAGTTTTTTATTACCTTCTGTTAATATAACTATGCCATACCTCTATTCTCTATATCATTTATTCTACTCTATTACATATGACAATAAAAAGAGATTTTCCTGAAAGTGCGGCTAGTTTTGGCAAGTGTGCATCTGTTCTTGACACTCCCTGCATATTTATGACTGTAGAGAATCGGGTATTTCATCAGTTTCGCCTTCTCCTTGGACACAGGTTTGGATCCAGGTATAGGGAACATATCTAACATGCTCTCGGTGAAAATCAACCAGATTCAACTAAATTCTGAGAAGTAGAAGTCTCCCTCTGTCTTGACTCCTGATCTTTTAGTTTTGTCCTATCTAAACAAGCAGAGGATGGGAGACCCACTGCAGCTGCTCGTAGGACTGATGGTCATCACAGCTTGCTTTCAATGTCTCTGTGTAAGTATGCAAAGAGTCAGTCAGGCTGATTTTTTTAATATCTAGAAATGTGTTATCATTTACTTACTATTACTATTACTTATTTACTTACTTACTCTCTTTATATACGGCTGTCAGTGTTGTTGTCTACAAAAAAATTGTGTTGATGAATTTTGGAAGAACTAATTTGCACTTGGAATACATTTCAAAAGAGGTGGTTACGAAATACATGAGTCTTTACTTACTTTATGAATTTTACTTTATTCATTTAGTCTTGAAAAGTTGCAGGACTAATTCAAGTGAATGTGATAAACGGAATGATGTTACTTTTCACGCTATCTAACGTCCAAGCTCAGTTTCTATTTAAATATTTACCCCGTTTTAACAGCGATAGGGATAGTTAACCACATCCTGCCAATGGTAGGTGTGACTTCTTTGTGTTTGTCAGTGTATTCTTGTATTTCTGCACCTATGAACACCACATTGCCAGTAATGAAAAACTTTAAAAGTGAGGAAATTTTGGCCGGTTGTTGTCTCTGTAAAGGAATAGCTTAACATTTTTGGAAATACACTGATTCACTTTCTTGCTGAGAGTTAGAGGAGAAGATTGATACCACTCTCATGTCTGTATACTAAATATGAAGCTAGAGGCAGCAGCCGGTTAGCCTGGCTTAGCACAAAGACATGGGGAAACAGCTAGCCTGGCTTTGTCTGAAGGTAACTGAATCTGCCTGCCAGCACCTCTAAAGTTCACTAATTAACACATTATATCTTGTTTGTTTGTGCCGTCACTGTAAAGAAGTCACTGCTCCCAGCCAAGAAATAGTCCAGTGCATAAACCCCCATAAAACTGTAGCTTGACATTTTTACACCTTTGTTTTTGTACTCATTAAACAAACGAGATATAAAATGTTGCTTAACAATCTATCACCTATACAAACAATGAATAAATAAACAATTGATCACAAAAAAAAACAATCTTTAGAGGTGTTGGCAGGCTGATTTTGTTACCTTTGGACAGAGCCAGGTTAGCTCTTTCCTGCTAAGATAAGCTAAGCTAACTGGCTGGTGGCTGTAGCTTCATACTTACTGGACAGATATGAAAGTGGTATCAATCTTTTCATGTAACTCTCGACAAGAAAGCAAATAAGCATATTTCCCAAAATGTCAAAATATTCTTTAAATTTAGTTTGAGGGTTAGAGCTTGGCTTTAAGGTTAGATTAGAGCTTGGGTTTGCTAAGGTTAAGTTAATGTTATGAAGATGACACTTAGGCTTGCTGCAGTGAGGGCAAAAGTCTATGAGACCTAGTGTAGCAGTTTTTATACTCTGTTGCTGATTAATAGCATACAATAGTGATCCAACCTGCTTCATATCAAAATTTTGAAATATTTTACATTTCTTGTACTTGATGTGACCATGGTGTGGGGATCCAGCTGTCCTTGGAAAAAGTACCAGTGTTTTACAAATCAAATAATAGTGATTTGATCGAAACAAATATAAGAAAGTAGAGGAAGACTGTAGACTACTACGTGTCACTCTATGCATATTTAATCTCAGAGTTAGGGAATGAAAACAAGTGAAGGACCTCACAAATATAGTAATCCAAATGTGTGTGTAGGCGTCAGACAGTTGCCGTGAGGAGGTGGTTCGTCTGCGGGAACAGGAGATGCTGCTGAAAGGCCAGCTTCAGAAACAAGAACTCCTCCTACACAAATTACAACTCCTGAATCAACCTGGCAACAAGAACACAGCCATATCCGACCAGAGCCAGGACACACAGTACACAGGTCAGGGCCACGGCCTCAGGAATGGAAAACAACACAAAGAAACTAAGCTTAAAACATCTTGTTTCAGGTCTCATATTGCAGAAACAGGAACCAGATGATGTACCAAATACAGAGTGTGTATATATGTGTGTGTGTGTATGTGTGTGTGTGTGTGTGTGTGTCAGACTGCTCCCAGCTCTTCAGTTCTGGCTGCAAATCCAGTGGTTTCTACAGAATCAAACCCCACGGCAGCCCTTCTCCTGTCAGAGTCTATTGTGATATGAGTGATGGAGGAGGTTGGATTGTCATTCAGAGACGGACCAATGGAACAGAGGAGTTTAACAGGTGTGTCTGTGATATCTGATATTAGTGTAAAATGATTAAATCATATGAAAAGCAATGCATCCTATGTATGCATATACTGTATCCATGTATGTATGTATCTATCAGGTCGTGGACAGAGTATAAGGACGGTTTTGGAGACATAGGACATGAGTTTTGGCTCGGAAATGACAACCTGCATTACATCACTACACAAGGTCAATACTGTCTCTACAAACCATTTACTGAATTTTATATTTTAAAGCTGCACTAATCAATATTCATATATTGTCAATGGATAAAATGACTATTTGTAATGTAAAAGGTGACGCTCATAGTGACAGACCCACAGATAATTAATACCCAGCTCTGCAGTTCTCATCTTTTGGCTCAGTGTTTTGGTTTTAAAGGCCGTAACTTTAATGCTTCACTCTCGCTGCTCTCATTGACCTCATTTCCAGCTACAGCAGGAAGTTGTAACCCGCCATATGCTACCTGCTCAGCACCAAACAGCAGACAGACAAAGTTAACGACTAGCTGGTGAACGTAGTGGGGGCATTTAGCAGCTGAAGAGCCAGACATTTTTTTCAGGAGTTAGGGGAGACCAAAAACACAGCTAGGTGAAGAGTGAATATTGGATTTACATCCATCATGTGGCCAAAAACATGAAACCAAATGAATGCTAATGTTGCTCTGGGTTTGTTGATGTGTAAATAGTCCACTGTTTGCTAACATGTTCAGCAATGTTGTTTACAGCTTGTTCTGCTGCCCCCAAGTGGCCAAAAAAACAGCAAACCCCACAATTCTTCTTCTTGTGTTGATAGGATATGAGTTGTTCTTTTATTTTCACAACGTTTTTATTGTTTGTCTGTTACAGGGAATTATTCTCTGAGGATTAACCTGGAGGACTTTGATGGTAACCAGCGCTATGCTGAGTACAAGAACTTCAAAGTGGCCAATGAAAAGGTGTTGATGCTGACTGACCACTAAAATGTAGAGAAAAAAAATTGATATTAGACTGAATATATTTTGGGGTATATAATATATTTGATAATGCTGAGGAAAGTAACCTTAAATCTCATATCCGTCAATCTCATCGTCTTGTTTTCATGTGTTTACAGAGGGTAGTTTCCCTCTTTCTCTCTTATGTGCAGCCTTAAAGGAATCATCAACATTCTACATTATTTGCTTTCTTGCAGAAAGTTAGATGAGAAGATTGATTCTGCTTTCATGTCTGTGCTACATGAAGCATAAGCCAGCAGCCTGGTTAGCTTAGCTTAGCATAAAAACTGGAAACAGGGGGAAACAGTTAGCCTGGCTCTGTCCAAAGTGAAAAAAATACACACCTCTAAAGCTCAGTGCCCACAGTCCACAACACATGATACCTTTTTTCTAGTCCCTGCAAAAACCGAAGTGTAAAACACATTGTAGAAAGTGAATAAGTATATTTTCCAAAATGTCACACTATTCCTTTCATTACTAAGTTCATGCAAGTTGACCAGCTCTCCTTGTTTCTCTCTCTGCAGGGTCACTACCAACTTAACTTTGGAACCTATGTAGGTACAGCTGGAGATGCTCTGTCTGGAAGTTATCAGGTTGGTGTGTCAGAGTGGGCCAGTCACCAGGGCATCAAATTCAGCACCTACGACCAGGACAATGATAACTACGGCGGAAACTGTGCCCAGGAAGACAAAGGAGGCTGGTGGTTCAACAAGTACGGGCTCATGCCTTTCTCCTAGAAGATGCACATAGATGCACACATACAGTCATTCATTACAGTAATGAAATGACTAAATATTGTTTCCTATTCATGTTATCTTTCTCCAGGTGTCACTCAGCCCATCTTAATGGCATGTACTACCCCAGTGGGTACTACAGTGCGATGACAGATGATGGTGTAGTTTGGTACACTTGGAGAGGATGGTGGTACTCTCTGAAGACCAGCATCATGAAGCTGCGGCCCATCGACTTCAAAATGGATCCTACCGACGAACCCAATGCTGTTCCTCGCAGACCTCCTTCCTAGATCAGACATGAGCAGATATTACATCTTCTTGGCTTGACTATTTGGGGAAGAAAGGGCTTGGCAAACATGTATTAATTGGTGTGAAATCATATCTCAAATTTAAAAACACACTAAAACATAAATCTAATCTTATCTTCTGTGCTATCAGATTGTATCTGGATGGAGCAAAGTCGCAGTAACTAAGCAAAGTAAATATAGCCAAGATGAACCCAAAGATTCTATCACCCAAATTTCTGAAATGGTCATAAATGAAACTGTACACTTTAACAATAATCTCTAGTAGCTTACATAGAAACATACTTGGAAGAGGACTTGTGAAACTGTTTGCCTGTTTTAGACACATGAATGTTGCAAGGGGAAGTCGCATGCACACACAGCTGTCTGTTTTGGTGGAGAAAAGGGAAATCTGATGTCAGGGTGTGTGCCAGACACAGGCAGAAGCATTGGACTGAAGGTGGTGAAAGGAGTCATTATCATGTCATTGGAAATGGCTCTAAGTGTTTTTTCAAACAATAATATATGATAAAAGGAGCAGCTGAGCTCAGTACTGGGAGTTTGCCCAAATGTTATGAAGCTTAACATAGAATGGCTATGTACCAGAAACAACTGAAATGCTATGACATGAATGAAAACAAAGGACAGTGCAGAACAGAGTTATTTCTAACTGCACAGGTTATTATTAACAACTCGGCTTGTGAACATACAAGCTCTGTCTCTCTGCCACTTGCATTATAACCATGATTCACGAAATAAAACAAGGAAACTTGTCCATTGAATTATTTTATATTCTTGCATGATCACCTTAAAGACCTAACCAACTGCAAACGTTACACAGTCAATGATGTCTATATTTTAACCTTAACCATAAGCTTTTGCACACTTTATTTATTGCTGATCATGTGTCATCATTCCTGAAAGCTCATACAGAGACTGGATGTAATATTAAAATCATTTGAGAACTGAAGAGTACGAAATCTGCTAAATGTAGAGCAGATTCTCATTTCCCACATATTGTGAAAGGTTGATTTATGTCACAAAGAATATGTCTCATGCCACATTCAGGTCAGGTTGAAGTTAAGATAAACACCACCTGCCAAGTGACAATTCTTACATCAGCCTCTTAGTTATAATCACAAGAAGGATACAGGGAATAACATAATAACATATTATTGTGGCAAATCCATGCATGCCAGTAGCCCAAAATAAACATAAAAAAAAAGAAATCGAATCTATCTGTCATATTGCTTTATCCACGGATCAAAAGTAATTAATAATGGCCAATCATTTTTGTGTAAAGCATTCCAAATATTACAATTACCCTATGACAAGATAGGTTGCACAAGTATTCTACTTTATATATATATATATATATGATTATTATTATTATTATTATTATTATTATTATTATCATATAAAACAAAGATAAGTACCACAAACCGGAGAGCATATTTTTTTAGAATTCCAGACAGCAATTTAAGGCAATGTCTGAAAGAAAAATCAATCGTCTGAGAAAGAGGCATGATCCTTTATCTCGTTGTATGCTTGATTACAGTCTGTAGCTGCCCAGTTGGCTGGTATTTTTCCCAGTGCATCCACAGCAACGTTCACACAAAACCCCCGTCCACTCGGACTGTCCCGATTCTCAAAACAGGCGCACCGTCCGCGGTTAACACGCGCGCTGATTGGCTGCCACCCTTTCACGTTCAGAGAGATTGTCAGTCAGCTGGAGCTCGAGGAAAATAACAGTTGCTTGTTTTTATCTGTCGGGGATTTTAGACCTGGCTTATATTGTCGTTGCGTTTAGTGTACTTTTAATTTGCCATTGCAAAGCACCCGATGCGTCCTTTTACAGAGAGGAAGGCGAGAATGTAGTGTTGTTATCTATCGCACACCTTTTTTAACGATAGGTAAGTAAGCTAACATTAGCTGATGTTGAATTGGTTACTTAGCAAGCAAGCTAGTTAGCTAGCTGCCATTATTGCAGTTGGCTTAGTAGCCAAACCATATAGTAGTTTGAAATTCTCTGCTGGCTCTTACTTGTATCTTATGTATTTTTTTGTTTTAAAACAGGTAACGGTAACTTATATTTGGCTCCTAGTTTAGCCTTCTGCTAGCCCAGTTGGTTAGCAACAGTCACTAAGCTACCCTTCCACCTATTTGTCTCCAAGGTGACGGTGGATGTTGCTACATCCATCCCATCACCCCGGGTCTCTGTCCGTCTGCTTTCTGGGCGACCATCAGCTCCTGTCAGCCCGGTGCCCTGTTCTGTTGGCTGGAGTATCGTATTGTGGATGACTAAACTGACGGGGCTCCGTGCCTGTGGCCGCCGGGCGGGCCGATGCTAGGAGCGTGGAAAACATAGCGGTGTGGGTCGGTGAGGAGATGTCAGAGCGGGCATGCCTCGTCTTGGAGACAGTGTTGTAGTCGAGGGTATACACGAGTGTCCACAGTATACCTACCTCTCTGACTTCACTTATAGACTAGCGGACCAACTTTTCAGCCTAACTAGTAGTGACACATATATGGATGGTGGGGTCGCAGTATGCCCACCCCCTCAACTACCATTACACCACTGGCTGGAGGGAGTAGCAGTACCGGAGGAGAAGAGGGGCCCATGTCTGCCACCTCCACCTCTTCTATCGGCTCCTCTTTCCGGTTCGTCCCGGCTTTCTGCCTGGGCGTGGTGGCAGCAGTAGTGTTTCAGCTGGCCTGGGGAGGCCTGAGTCTGACCTCTTTCTTCTTGAAGTTGTTCATTTATGTGTCATTCGCCCTCCTGTGCTTCCTGGCTGGGAGCTTTGTTCTGCTAGTCAGGAAGAGTCCTCTCAAAGTCAGCTGCTTTGACAGAAACAGGAGGCAGTCGGCTGTACGGCTGGAGTTCTTCAACAAGCTCATGGTAAGATACTGTTATCTTCTAGTTTAAAGTCATTACTCAGTACATCTTTGGCAACGCACATACTCTCTAATGGCACCTCAGTCACATCTAATCTTTATTCCAACAGACTGGAGTACATGTAGCATTACTGGTGGCCCAAATCTCAAAAAATGTTGAACACATCTGAGTTTTATATTTTTCATTTTTGCATCCTTAACTATCCTGTTTTGCTTCTCTCAACTGCTTCATCCCCCCCCCCGTCTTTCTCCACTCTCTCATCCTCTCTCCCTGCCCACGGATCCTCACTGTGTTGTTCTATAATAGATGAGGCAGAGTCATGCTGCTGGATTTAGACACACTTAAACACACAGACATGCCCGCACGCATATAGGGTGATTTATTCTTCAAGGAAAGTGATTGTGTCCTTGCAACCTGCTGGCGGTTTGCCTTAACAGGCAGCCACAGCCCAGCGGCTGCCTTTCAGCAGTGTTTGTTTGCTGCTCTGTACTGATGACTTATTGATGTTGACAGTGGAGGAATATTGTCACAAGCATTTGTCTGGTCGACATGTTGTATGAGCCATGGCAAATTTGGTCTGCCTTGTTTGTCCGAATTTTAGGCTTATTACACATGCACACAGCTCTCAATCTTCTCTTCCTGTTGTTGCCCAATATTTCCTGATTTTATGCTCCCCATCTGTGAAGTGAAGTGAAGTGAAGTGAAGAGATGTGATCTGATACGCTTGTTGTTTTTCAGGCCCGTTTTTTGGTGCCAGTTCAGGAGTCAAGCCAGAGCAGGAGGGTGGTGGTGTCACACAATGTGGACAAAACTTTGAAGGAAGGTAATGAATCACCTTTGCCTAAGAGATTTTCTAAGGTGTTTTATGACCATCTTTTGTTCACACGAATGCAAATACATTTGGAAACTGTTCACGTGCGAGACATTTAGCCAGCTCTACAGGTTTCAGATCATTGTGTACAAGTTAGCTGCGGGCATTGAAACATCAAAACAATAGAAAATCATGTACAACTCTTCCACTGGCCGTGTACAGGCCACTTCAGCCAGCAGTTTTACCGTTACTGCCAAGAGGCTTTCTGACATTTTTGTAGCATTTCTTGTTCTTTACAGAGCAAGCGTGTAGAACAAAGTGCACCAGCAAGTCACGACTCTTAAATTGGATCACGTGACAGTAAGATGCCTTAGATCATTTGAGAGTCAAATATGACGTTTACTGCTCACACTATAATGCAAGATGCATTTTCACCTTTAGTTGCATTAGTGTGTACAACGATTTAGGTTTGAATCTATCAGTAAAGCTGGGTCTGAATCCACTTCTTATATCTAGTACACTGTAGGCTGACTTGTTTGTGTCATTAGGAGACCCTTCAAGAAATGTTTCTGACACTATTGGAAAAACTAGCCACTTCTGTTTTTGTGAAAACTGCTGACTGATGGAGCTCTGTCACCATGACCTATCAGTGATCCCGCCCACTCATAGTGGATTACAACAGTAGAACGTCCTGGTCATAGCGTCCTGTACACACACACACACACACACACACACACACACAGGCACAGTCAATGGCAAAGTGTCTGGCTGCCAAGTAACAGATGGTTCTAGGATTTACACCAAGGGCGTGTGTTTGCACATGCTCCCGTGTGTGTTTTGAAAAGGGTTTTTGCTCGTAGTGCGGTACGAGTTTATGATGACCATATTTGGTTCACAGTCAAGACCTGCTGTGTCAGTTATTTTTATAAACAGTGTTTCAGTATCCGTTTTGTGTTGGTGCTTAATTCTTGGATTTAAATCAAGCACAGTTCAGGGTTATAGCTCCCCAGGGAACCTGTCATTATTAGCTTATTTTTATTGTTGTTAAGAATAGCATATAAGAAAATCATAAAATCAAAAGAAAATGGTGCTTGATATTTATCTAATTTGATAGGTGATATTTCAGTAAAATTATTTTACTGAAAATTGAGAAATGGAAATGATCCTATCCATCCATCCACTCATCTATCCATCTTATTTCTAGACCATTCATTCTTTTCAGGGTCACGGTGGCTGGAGGCTACACACATTCGACAGGTCGCCAGTCTATCACAGGAGTAACTCATACAGACAGACAAATGCATTCTCACCTACAAGATAGAGTCATCAATTCACCTGACCTGCCTGTCTTTGGACTATGGGAGGAGGGATAAAACCTATGCAGATAAATGGAGAACATGCAGAACCCTTTTGTATGGGCACCAATATACCTGCCAAATGTGATGTCTGCCACATTATATATACTGGCGACATACTGTGCATAGTTACAGTGTGTATATACACGGTAAACATGTGACTGTCTTAGATCAGATTCATTAAAACTCCCTTTACTTGCTGTAACCCTAGTGTCACGTGCGATGTCAATGCATACAGTTAAAAGGCTAGAAGACAGTTCCTTTAGTTAATAGATCAGAAAAGGAAAGATTGATTTGATTCACATCTTTGACAGAGTTTTACTTCAGTTATGATTTAAAGAGGGGGATGTATCACACTCTTTCCTTCAAAGCAAATCTGAATTAGTAACGTCTGTATGCAGTTATTACAGCGTTAATGCAAATTTCACAGTTGAATTTCCTCTTTAATGCATGAACGGTGCTGTTTAGAATACTTTAACAGTTGCTTATGATACTCTAGTTGCTCTCTTTTCGCAGTGATTTTACTTCTTGTGCAGTGAGTATGTTAAAGCTGCTATCAGTGAGATATGACTTAAAAGTAACATGTACTTGTTGAAATGTTGACATTTTGCTCACAAAATTCAAACTTACCACTGTTGGGGTACTTAGGAGATATAACCTGAAGCTGTATATTATAACAATGTTTAGTTTATCATCACAACCTAACCAAATTTTAGAGTGACCACTGAGTACAAACTGTGGTCGTACATTTAATTTGTTCAAGTAGTGACTTTTATATCCACAGACTGTGTAATTTTAATAATTTTCAGAGGCTTAAAGAGAGAAACTCTGCAGTATTTTGCAAGAAAAGAGCAAAGATTAGAGAAAAATGTTGTGTTGCACAATTTAGTTTTTTCTCAGTTTCTTCACTGCTAATCATCTTGTGACCTCTTAAAGGGATCCTGACCCTCAGGTTGGAAACCACTAATCTACAGTATGTATTTAATTCTGTGTAAACAGAAAATTAATAGTTTCCAAGTGTCTTTATGTGTCAACCCTGTGATGGACTGGTGTCCTGTTCAGGGTACCGCCCACACAGTGTGTGCTGGGATAGGCTCCAGCCCTCATGACCCTGCACAGGGTAAGTGCGTACAGAAAATGGATGGATGTAAGGATGAATGACACTTCTTTTCAAACGCTGCACCGGTGTTCACCAGTGTTTTGGGGAAGTGAAACCTTGTCGGTAGTTCAGGTGGCCTGGGAGATTAGAGCATTCACAGTGAAAAAAGTGCCGGAACAGCTCTCCTTGTTTAGAAAGCTTGATTTCTCAGCAGCCATTTGGTAACAGAGGACTGTATCGATCAGCAACACTTGTTGGTCCACAAAATGATGGGTCAGCTGGCTCTTTAGTATATATTATTATTATTATTATTATTTACTTTAGTATTTGTCTCTCTCTGTCTTTCCCCAGTGTTTGACTATGCCTACAGAGACTACATCCTGTCCTGGTACATCCCTTTGAGTCGTGATGAGGGTCAGTTGTACTCCATGCTGTCAGAGGACTGGTGGCAGATGATCGGGCAATTGAGATCCAGGCTCGCTGACATTGACCTTGTCAACGTGGTGTGTTATGACACCATCCGAATCCTTCACACACACTTCACTGACCTCAAGGCTGCATCTGCAAGGTACACAAACACGCATACTCACACATATAATTGTAAATCACATTAGCTTAGTTAATGCTCGGGTATCGTAAGGTGTCCATCACACAGAAATCATATGAGGGAAAGTCAGTAAAACAATGTGTTCTTTACTTCTGAGTACAGCTGCCATTGCACAGCTTTCTGACTCACTGTTGTTTAATAGAAAATATATTTCAGCTTTCATTTGTTACTGCAAAGATCTCCCTTCCCACCAGTGTCCATACCCAGCACCATCATTTTATGTGCGCAGATGGGGGTGAAATTATGGCAATTCAGTACAGCGTAAATAACATTAAAATCCTCCACACTCACTTCCTTTGTCTCCAGGCAGCATCTGCCAGGTACACTTACAGACAGAGGGATGATTCACACATCATCCGGTTTCATTATCCTGGCAAGTCAGGCGAGACTTATGATTTGATCACACTACAGAGATGTCTGGCCTCCCTCGTCTTCAATAGCTCAGGAACAATGTAGCAGAGCAGCAGTGTGTCTTGTTCAGTCAACTTTTAGAAGCAGAGACAGTGAGATGCGACACAACTGAAGTATGAATAACAATGGCAGTGTTGGCTATGTGAATGAAGTTGCATCATGTATGATATCATCTGACATCTACAGTAGCTCTGCTGGAATAACATTTCAAATTCACCCTGCCTCTTTCTGTTTATATCACCATCTTCATCTGTGTCTCTTTCATGTGTGTATCCAGACCAGAGGAGTGTGCTCGGCCCTTTCCTCTCCATCCCTGTTTGGTCAGTCCAGACTCAGAGCTGGCTTTCCTCCGGTGTGTAGCCAGAATACTGCTGCTATGTCTGCTGCCTCAAAAGGATGCCAAGTCACATACACTACGCTGCTGCCTCACAGAAGTCATCACTACTAAAGGTACCATGAGTGTGTGTGTGTAAACACAAACTCTGAAGTCAGGGCCCATTATAGTCTTTAGAACTTAAGGGGATACAAGACCGTGATGGGAAAATAAAGAAATGGACTGAACTTGATTTGAAATCAACCAAAATTTGATTAGGACATTCCGAATTACAAGTTAGTAAACTTTTTTTCACAGCAGACATTTTTATATGACATGTAATTGATAACATTAATGATGGCAGCATTCCATTCTGGCGTGTTGTTGCACTTGCTAGGACAAGTGATAAAGTCAGCTGTGGAAAAAAAGGTCTATTGTTACAATTCGACTGTTGACACTGACAGATGTAAAAGCAGACATAGATAACATCATATCGTGTGTCTTCAGCTATTTTGTGATGAAGGTCTATTGTAATAACTGACGCCACATTGTCATCATTTGCTATAAACGAAACCCCTCTGTTTTCTAGATAAGAACAAGTGTATTTAAGGAGTAAGACAGTAAGATACTACACTAATATTGTCCGTGCGTCTGTTCACCAATTCTGTGTGTGCACCTGTCCTTTCCTCCTTCATACTATTATTATTATTATTATTATTATACTATTACAGCTAAGTCAGTAATAGACCTTTTTTTCACAGCAGACACTGTGACTTGTCAGAGCAGGAGGAGCACAGGTGGAACTAATAACTCTAGATGGCTCTGTATGTCCCAATAAGGCACTCCAGGGAGTCAGCATGCACAGTACCAGAGCTCTGGAACTGGAAAACCTAAATTAAATGCAACAATCATCATTAGTGTTATTAATTACACCTGTGCTTTTCCTGCTATGAATAGTCATAGATGAAATAAAAGGACTTCTCCACAGTATTTATTTATTACATTATATGGGAGTAGAAATGCATTATCTTGATATCTAGCTGCTATTCTGTCTCTAGAACTGCATTTCCCACAAATGTGGCCCTCTGCAGGCTTAAAGAGTAACTTAACACTAAATCCACATTTTTTAATTAGTAAATTAGATGTACAATCACTATATTACTCTGTGGATTTATACTGGTCCCATTCTATAGTGTTCATTACAAGAGAAGTTATTTTCCTTATTTATTGTGTTGAAGTCTGTTCAAGGGGCAACAGACTTCAACATAAGAGCGGCTGGTATAGATGTTAAAACGAGAGGATTTCTGGATGACCACCAGATGAAATTTGTAGGCATTTAAGATGAACGCTGGAGCAACCATCTAAGGAGCTGTAAGGGGGATGAGAGTGTTGGTGGTCTCGGGATTCTGCGAGGGTTATTTCATTTCAGTTCAGTGGCATACGGATCCATTTCTCTGTACTGTACCTATCCAGTTTGGCTTGAAAGGCAGAGTGACTGCTTGTATCTGTTTGCACACATCGGCATACATCTGATATTTGTGTGTTTGTGAGTATTTTAGCTCTAGAAGGCCTCACTGTGTGTATTATATGTCTCTGTATGCTTTTTCACTTTGTTACTTAACAGCATTTCATAGAAGTGGTCAGTGATTCAGACTAGGTTAACAGCATTCAGTAGATTTCTCATGTATATATACCTTTATATCTTTGTTTTGGTACGTGTCTGTGTGCTCCAGTGTTGAAGCCTTTGGTAGAAGTGCTGAGCGACCCAGACTCCATAAACAGGATGCTGTTGTCTCAGCTGGAGCAGAGGGAGCAGCAGGCTGAGCAGCAGAAGAAAGCCTACACCTACGCTGCCTCCTATGAAGACTTCATCAAACTGATATCAACTTCTGCTGATGTCAATTTCCTCAAACAACTCAGGCATGACACTGACAGCACACACAGACTTACACCTGCACCGCCTTATTAAACTGAGGCTGTCCTGCACATACATAGACTACTATACTGTATGTATACACAAACATGTTAACCAGACCGTGTTAACAACCAGTCTATTTGCTGCTGTGGGGTTACCATGGGAACAGACAGTGTCTCTGTGGCAATATTCTAGATCTAAATGCGGGGTACTTGTGATTTTGCTACATTGTCTTGTTAGTTTGAGAAATAGTGGCTCAATACTGACTTGTTGCTGATATATTTTATCAGTTCTGTAAATATAGACTCTGTCACCTCCCTGTTTACATACTTAACTACATGTTTTAGTTGGTCTAGAATTACTGTGCATGTAAAATTTTACCATTGCGTAACATTATACTGTATTTATATCTTGTTTACTTCAGTAGCATTCAGTTTATTCATTCTAAGACTGCCCATTTTGATTTAATTGATTGATTCCAACAACTGATTGACATTTTACATCTCTATCTTTCTTTGTAGGTATCAGATAGTGGTAGAGATTATTCATGCCACCACCATCAGCAGCCTGCCTCAGCTCAAGAAGCATAAAGGTACAGAAACACTACAGAAACTACAGAAAGGCCAAAAAATCATTACACAAAAAAACAAGATCAAAGTTATCTATTATTAATACACCATGTAGGGAAGTATTATTATCGTGAATACAACAGTTGTAAAGTTCTCCACTTTTCTTGCTGCAGCAACTCTGAAGGTCCCTTGTAGAGAGCTAGGTGGTCAGATCTGAAGTGAATTTTGAGCTGTGTCAATCACTTCCGGAGTGGCTTTTAGGCACTGAGTTCACCCTAATGTCAAAGGAGGTTAAAGACCAAGAACTGACAATGAAGACGGAACCTGAGAGTTAAGGTTCAAGTGATAAGACAAAGAATCCACTCATCTAAATGCTCATGTTAATGCAATGACATTGTTAAATGCTGATGTTTAGCAGGTATAATGTTTACTGTGTTCTTATGTTAGTATATTTGCATGCTAACATTCGCAAATTAGCACTAAACAAAAAGCACATCTGAGGTTGATGGGAATGTTATTAGTTCTGCAGGTATTTTGGTACAAATGTCACCATTAATGTCTGTACCAGATTTCATGGCAACCCATCCAATAGTTCTCAAGACATTTCAGTAAAAGCCAAAAATGTCAACCTCGTGGTGGTACTAGAGGAAAGTCAGGGGATCGGCAAAGTCAGTAGTTGTCATCCTCAGGAGATCATGGACGTCTGTTCAGAATTTCATGGCAATCCATCTAATAATTGTTGAGATATTTAAGTCTGGACCTAAATGGTGAACCAACTGCGGCCATGCTACTAGTGTGGCTAAAAACAAACCAAGACCTGAGAGTGAAAATCAGTTGTTCTACATATGTACATTAATAGAGTCAGGATAATTTAATCCACTTCACCCTTAGTCACACTTTTCTTTACAAATTATGTTTTTCAATTACAATATAACATTTTTGCTTACTCATTGGGATTTACATTCATTTAAACTCAACTTAAACCAGTCACAAGAAAATGAATTATATTTGTCCATAGAAATATTGACTTAAGCTGATTATTCCCAGTTAGTATCATTTGTGTAACATCCAGTAAATACTCATCAATACATTAAAAGCCCAATCAGTAATTTTTGGGCTGCATAAATTACGAGTATATTCACATTTATAGAGATAAACAACGTGTGGAACTTGCTTTCACTAGCCACTATCCTTGTAACACAAGGTTAGCAATGTCTAACAAATTTATCTTGATGGTTCAGTGGCTCCACACCAGGTAATTGTGCTGTTGTGTATTATTGTGTGACCACAGCTGGCTCACACTTTTCTTTCAACCACTGCTTTCACTCTCTCTTAGAGCGAAAAGGTAAAGAGTCAGCAGCCATGAAGGCAGACCTGCTCAGGGCCAGAGATATGAAACGATATATCAATCAGCTGACCGTTGCTAAGAAACAATGTGAGAAACGGATCCGCCTGCTCGGTGGACCAAACTATGAGAACAATGAGGAAGGAGGGGCTGATGACAGCGACGATCCTCAAAGTCAGAAGGTAAGACTCCTATAATGTGGACTGTGACACA
Source organism: Oplegnathus fasciatus (assembly GCA_003416845.1). Taxonomy (NCBI): domain Eukaryota; kingdom Metazoa; phylum Chordata; class Actinopteri; order Centrarchiformes; family Oplegnathidae; genus Oplegnathus; species Oplegnathus fasciatus. The sequence goes on from NTHP01000166.1 coordinate 141,783, forward strand.
GCTGGTGTGATCTTTGATTAAAAGGAAGCCTGTGAAACTTGTGTTAAGTTGCTAAATAATTGAAAATCACAATATTTTAGTTATTTTATGTCTGATGTTGAAAGTTTTGAATGTTAATTTCTTGTAAGGAGCATGGTATTAGCATGTCTTTGCTTGAGGGTTTGTGCTTTTGATTAAAGCATTTTCCACATGACTGATGTTTTGTCATTTTCTTTTTCCTCCTCAACATCCAGATTCTCCAGTTTGATGACATCATGTGTAATCCAGGTTACAGGGAGCATTTCAGAGTTTACATGGAGAGAGTTGATAAGAGAGCTCTGATAAGCTTCTGGGAACTGGTGGAAACACTGAAAACTGCCAACAAGGTGACGTGTACACACATTCCAGAGGGCTTAGCCCGACACTGCTAATAGTATATGGTATTAGGGGAATAGTGATATAGTAATGAGTGACGATGTTTTCCTACGACAAAATATCAGTACTGCTGTTCCTTCACGTCAGAATACAAATTGTGTCAGCTGTTGCATCTGCAGTATTGACAGTGAAATGCTGAGTAGATATTTCTGTACTGTGACACCAGTGGCATAGTAAAGCACATTAATGCTGTGTAAAAAATACACGAGTAACTGTTTATTTCTTTGTGTGTGCGACAGAATGAGGTGCCCCAAATCGTGGGGGAAATCTACCAGAAGTTCTTTGTGGAGAGCAGGGAGATTCCAGTGGAAAAGTTTCTCCTTAAGGAGATCCAACAGAGTCTGGTGGGGAACAGAGGAACACAAGTCTTTGTTCGACTACAGGAACAGGTAACTGCTTCTTTTGCTACTAACTAACTGTAACAAACTGCAGCCATAGTGGAGAATTTCTTCCTCAGAAGTGTCAAAAAAACTGGTGGGAACACAGCTACTAAACAGAGAAAAGGGAATCTGAGCTTTTCTTATTCAGAGATGCAAGTAACAATGGTGTGCTTACGTTCCACAGTGTCCAAATGTTCTGCATTGACAATGAAGCATTTCTGTTGCTCTCACACATCCTCTAGGTGGCTGAGACGATGAGAGAGCGTTACTACCCCTCCTTCCTGGTTTCTGATCTCTACGATAGGCTGATCAGACGAGACGAGCAGCATAGCCAATCACAGTGTAGCACTGAGGAAAAGGAGGAAGGGGTCAGACATACACAATGTTGTAAAAATATATTCATCTGTCAAAATACTCAAATCAAATTTGTATACCTCTGCTATTGCATATTTTAATAAATGTATGTTTTTTTTATTCTGTAGTGTCAGGGTCTAGACACTGGAGAGGAGGTGTGTGATGAAGGCAGTAAAGGAATCAATGAGCAGGCCAGCTATGCTGCTACGAAACTCCGCCAACTCTTCGACAAACTAGAGTACAAGCGACAGGCCCTGGGCTCTATCCAGAATGCACCCAAACCAGACAAAAAGGTAACAGAACACAAGCAAATGTGACAAAATGCATCTTGGGGTCAAATCAGAATTCACTCCAAAAGTTCACAGCAGGATAGCAGAAAACACACAAGCTCAGATTAGAAGTAAGTGAGTGTGCACGTCCAGACCCCTCCAGCAGGATGTTAACATTTCTAGTGCGTTTTTGTTTTTGAATCATCTTAATGTCATTTCTTCATTTAACTATGAATTGCATGCTAGTTAAAATCTGTCTCTTGTATGTGTTTGTAGATTCTGAGCAAACTAAAGGAAGAGATAGGAGCCATGGAGAAAGAACACAGTGAACTCCAGCAACATATCAGCAGGACTGACTGGTGGTGTGAAAACCTGGGGCACTGGAGGGCTACTATTACTACTGCTGAGGTGATGTTTTGTAGTCTTTTATCACGAACAATGGACGTCTGATTCCACTAATGATGAAGAAACAAGCTAGCCATAACTAACTGGCTGATTTCCAGTGGAGAACCTAAGGCGCTCTAATGAGCCTCCTTTCCGCTTGGCATCTGCAAGCTCTTTGGAGGAGCACAAAATACATGAAATTTGAGTGTAAAAGCATTGAAACATTTAAGATGCAGTCACCCAAACCATTTGCAGAGGCGTGCAGGCATGCATTTGACCTCATTAACATCAAACCATAATGTGCCTCCAGTACACACAGAACAGCTATACAAACAGAAATATATTCTTATATATGGATCAAATCGTCCTTTACAGTACTTCTGCTCAGATAATGAAGTGTGCAGCACACTGGTTGGTTACTGTTGGTTACTGTTGCTGCCGAGATAATTAATTTTCCCACTATCATGTGACTTGCTAACTCGGATGATTTTATGGCCCAGAGAAAAGTGTATTAGTGTTGAATTAAGTACACCCACACATGCAAACACACAGCTGAATAGAGTATCGTGTAACAGGAAAGTCTATAAGTCGTGGAAAAAAGAAACACAGAAACACACAAGTGTAAATTTAAATTAAATTTAATGTGTATATATAATATAATGTGGCAGAAATTATATAGATATGCATTCATGGTTATTGACAATAGATCTGGTGTATGAAACTAATGTTAATTATGTAGTCATTTAGACCTTTGTGTGTGTGTATTCCAGGCTACAGAGGAAGGTGGCGAGACAGTAGCTTGTTACAGTGTGTGTGTTAGCCTGGTAGAAGGAGAGGAGACGACCAACAGTCGCTGGAGCGTCCAGAGGAAACTCACCGAATTCCAAATGTTGCACCGCAAACTCACCGAGGTAACACCAAACACCAAACCTGCATGTATATGGATATGTTTTCTCTCTGAACATCATGAGAAATGTCTCACTGTTGCCTTGCTGTCCTAATGCTCCACCCCCCCTCCACATTAGAGTAAATTGTATGTCACTGCAGCATTGGGGAAGAAACTCTCAGTCTCTACTGATTTGATGATGGATTTATTGCAGATTACACACCATACAAGCAGAGACTGGAGTCTGTTCGCAGCATTTCCAGTTCCCCATGATGAGTTCACTGTATCAACATAAATTGGTTTAGATTAAATCTGATGACAGTGAGATCTGCAGAGTTGCCTGAAGTATTGAAGTCAGTAAATATTCAGTATGTTTGTTAATACATTGTTGTATATTATCTAGAAATCATATGGAAATGTCATACAAAATACTTCAGTTTTAATAGTAATAGTAATGTGGTATGTCTCTCATTACTGTGAAATCACAATTCTATATCTGTCTTTCTCAGTGTTTTCCATCATTGAAGAAACTCCAGTTACCATCACTCAGTAAACTTCCCTTCAAATCCATTGACCAGAAATTCTTAGACAAGAGCAAAACTCAGCTCAATGCCTTTCTCCAGGTAAGCATGCAAACAGTACATCCTGTAAAGCTGTATTACACTTGACCAATATCACTATTAAACTGACAGGAGGATAACTTTGGTGCTCAGTGCCTTTTCCACTGTCTGCTGTAATAGTTTGACTTGAAGGTGTAGTCTACGATTCTGGTGAAAGCTTGTTGATATTTGAACTCAACAGCCAAACAAATACACCTCTCCCTTCAGTGCTCCTTCAAACTTGCGCGAGTAATGCACAGCATTAGTTTGTCCTGTGCACGAGCACAAGTTGTGACATATTATACCGAAGTGTTTAGTGTAAATGCGGCTAAAGTGTTGGTATGTGATGACCTGGTTTGGTGGCTCTACCCGAGTCGCTCTGTTTGTTTCCCGTTTACAGAGCCAGGGCTGTGTATGAACACCGGACTGTGAGGAGATATTCACTAAATTTGACAAAAACTGTTTTGGATTAGAATTGTAGACTACACCTTTAAAGGTGCTTCCATTTATACTTACAAGTAAACCCTTGTTAACTGGAACATAAAGCCACACAAATTTAAATACACTAGAGCAGGGTTATGGGGCACTTGTACCCCAGGGGACTACAACACCTGAACACCACATGTCACGATTAAGAGTGCATGAAAACTTGTTACCAAGCGAGCAGAAAAAGTACTGCATAAATGTTGTAATACTTATCTAAAATATTGGATAAATGGCTGAAATAGCTAACAGTAATGGGAAAATGGTTGAAATCGGTCTGACAAATAGGTTTGGAACCAATGTATTAGAGAAAAACACACAGCTGTATGCTCACGCTGCCTTTTTCAAGTTTATAACACCAGCTAAACAATGTTGATGATGACTTCAGCCCTGTGTGTGTGTGTTTGTAGCGTCTGTTGACAGATGAGCGATTGTGCCAGTCAGAGGCTCTCTATGCGTTCCTCAGCCCGTCCCCAGAGCATCTCAAGGTAACTTATTTCTTATAGTTACATTTCAAATAAGACGGGGCTAGTATATTATTTTCATATGTCACACAAACATGTATAATATAGAAAAAAACTCCTGCCTTCAAAGCTACCACATATGATTTATGGTCATGTTTTTGTGCTTGATTTAAATCATGTTCATTACAATGAACAACTGCAGTAATAAAATCTGCTTGGTCATTCAGGTCAGTTTTAGTAGTTGAGGCTTTAAAATTTCTCCCACTCGACTGGATGATTAAAAGTACCTGCATGTAAAGCAGCAGCTACGGGAAATTGTGAAGTATGTACACAGTCCTATTCATTATCTGTTGAGCTGCTTTTAACTCAATACATGACACAGTAAAATGATTATTTGCTCTCTTGCAAACTCTCCTGACGAATACCTGTTCTACTACATCAAACCAACAGATACACCTGTCTGAAGAGAGTTTTTATTGTTACCTGTGAATTTAGTGACTGGGTGGTAATGAGTCACATCAAATATAAACCATTGATAACACTGTAGTGATGATATCTTCGATGTTTGAAGGTGATGTCAATCCAGAAGAAATCGTCTTTCTCTCTGGCCTCCTTCCTGGAGAGGCTACCTGGAGATTTCTTCTCCCACACTGAGGTACACATTCAGTCACCGCTGGCAAAGCAACAGTAAATTGTGGACTGCTTTTAGCGCTCTAGCAGCCTTGCATCCTCATTTGGATTGTGTGTGCTGTGTGTAATTGGTGTTCATAGGAGGAGGCTGACGATGACAGCGACTTGTCAGACTATGGTGATGAGGCAGATGGGAGGAGAGACGCCCTGGCTGAACCCTGCTTCATGCTCATAGGAGAGATCTTTGAACTCAGAGGAAGTGAGTAGTACACTGTTGTCTTTTTAATCACTGTTGCATTTTCCATTTTTTTTATATCAATATACAAATATAAATGTCTAACCTGACGGAGACAGAGGCCTATATGAAGAAACTAGAAATCTGTCTCTGTGGCAAAGAGGTTACATCTTTGTTGTTTTTGTTTTAGGTGCAGTTAGCTAGCGCCTGTCTGTAACTGCATCTGAGAGATTCTGATCAGTTTCCCTCTCTGTCTGTCTGTCTGTCTGTCTGTCTACCTGCTCAGTGTTTAAGTGGGTGAGGAAGACTCTAATTGCACTAGTCCAGGTGACATTTGGACGAACTATCAACAAGTAAGTTCTAGCAAGTTGGTATTTTAATTAACTATGACTTTGGGGGCTGTCAAGTTTTAACGAATAACATTATTAGTATTCAAATGCAAGCTATAAAGCTTAATCATCATTTTTCTGAGATCAGCTTTGAGGCTAACATCTTCTATGCTTTATTTTTAGACAGATCCGGGACACAGTAAACTGGATCTTCTGTGAACAGATGTTGGTGTGTTACATCAGTGTGTTCAGGGACACCTTCTGGCCCAACGGGAAGTTGGCACCACATGTCAAGGTCCGAACGGACACCGAGCGCAGTGAAACTAAGGAACGGGCTCAACAGAAACTACTTGACAATATCCCAGGTAGCAACTAAAACACATGTGAACATGACCTGTAGATGAACACCTGAAATGTGGATTGTCTGACCTTTATTTTGTTTCAATATGATCTTTTACATCAGATGCACTAGCAAATCTAGTTGGCCAGCAGAATGCCCGCTATGGAATCATCAAGATCTTCAATGCCCTGCAGGAGGCTAGTGCCAACAAACATCTTCTATATGTAAGAATAATATGTATTATGTCAAACAATATCCTTAATTATATAATATGTAACTACAGCCGCAAACATAACTATTTTGTCTCATTGTCTCCGTCAGGTATTGATGGAAATGTTACTGAAGGAAGTGTGCCCTGAACTCAGCGCGGAGGTGGACAACATCTGAACACCACACACATGTCACTGAACACACACAGAGTCTTTGGATCTTTTAGGCCTCTCTGTAGCTGACCAATCATAAACTGCCAAGCTAGACAGGGAGACGGTCTTCAAGTTAAACCTCAGACAGAAAGCAGCTGTGTTGGTCAGAACTGAGACACATGCTGAAATGATGAACAGCTGGGCTGACACCAGACTGAAAGGGGCAGATGTTTGACTTTGTTGCGGTACAGATCTAAACTCGTCTGCCTGAACGGGGAGAAACCACACAGAGTCTGACTTCTTCCTATTTAGGCAGCAGTCTAACTAGGCGGATCGCATTTGTACCTGAAGTCCACATTCACACAAGAACAAATAGTATTTTTGACATTATGTGACCCACTTCTACACTTTTTTTTTCTTATTTCAGTGGCACTGAAACATCAGATCTGTACCACACCAAACTGAAATAAAATCTTTTGTTCCTGTGTAAATCATGGCGGTCAATAGATTACAAAGCAGAGTAACAATTCGTGAAAGTGGACAACTTGATCGTTTGGTCATCAATTTGTAGAGCTGATGATCTAAAGGCCTCGATTAAATGCAGCAAAGACAGTCGAAGTTCAGATTTTCTGTTGCCCTCTGAAGGCAGCCAGAGTGTGTCATTGCCCACGGACCTCTGAACATTCCTCCTACACACAACCTGAGCAACAACACTTGTGTTCTGTGATTCTTGTTAAGGCTTATAATTGTGCAATATAATGTCATGTAAAAGTCATTGTGATGATTTTATTTATGATTATTATTGATAGATTTTATTTTTACCAAAAATTGTTTAGAGAGCGTTTATATAAGCAATAAATTGCAAACAAAAAGTTGATGTGGCATTTTGAATTTCTTCAAATGGTCTTTGAAACTACAAGATTTACTAGAATTACTTATTATCCATAACTATTAAAAATATAAAATATGAAAATTATTGACACAGATTGTCCACTGATCCAACGTCCTGAGGCTGAAAACACTGAACAACATAAAATCTAGTCAAGATACACTTAAAAAGGTCAAATGCATTTATTACAACTCAATGTAATCTGAAGATGATGGGTGAGATAAAAAAAAAAAATCTTATAAATATTACATTTTAACCATTTAAATGCACAAGAAAATGAATAAAGTCAGCAGCGGTGAAGACATTACTGCCATTTCAACTATCAGTGGTATTCTACTACATTCATACAGTATAACATGGGATGAACATAGTGTTTAAATGGTCTAAAACCAGTACTGCTTGCTATATATATATATAAGTGTCGGCCACTACAGCTGCCTCTGTATAAAGTAGTGTTCATTCATGATCCAATTTTTAAAACTGCATCTGGAAGCAGTCGAGGGACCATTTGTTTCTTTTTTTTCCAAACAACAGAATAGTGTGATTGCAAAAGGTTTTAGGCTTTTACAGGTTTTTCCTAAAACATGAATGCAACATGTGTTCCCCAAAGGGTGGTTGAGTCTCAAGGGGCAGTGGGCGTGAGCAATGCTGCTAAACAGCGATGGAACACAGCTGAGCCGCGATATGTCAAGTTAGAGGGAGTAGTCAAAAGACAGGAAGTGTAGCATTTTGCCTTCAAAATATGAGGTATATTAAAAGTAATGAATTATATTACGCATCCATAGGCCTGTGCCAAATATATTTCTAATTCTCAAATTAAATTTGCAAATGCAACTGAGTGGCTCTCGCACCTTGGTCTTATGACCTATACTGGTTGTTTATTCCACCAGGTAGGAGATTGCAATCACGTGAGCCAAGTCAAGTGAATCAGGTGTGAAGTGTTTTGGAATGGAATCATATCAGAGTCAAAACCAGTTGGAAAGAGTAACTGACATATAGCGCTGTAGTAGTAAACAAAAGGGAGGGTGGGCCTTATTGTCAGTCTGAAGGAGTATATTAAATGACAGATCATATATTCGTGTTTCTAAACGAATAGATTTGTGGTAGATTTTCACTTGCAACAATTGACTGAGTATGCCTACTCAGTTATTATTNNNNCTTTACTCCTAAAGTGGGATGTGATATTGAGCTGTTCTAATACCATGAAGGACAAAAACAGGGTTTTAAAGGTGAAGGGGACATCTTTGCCTTTATAGGTCTTTATTTGCTGAGGTAAAGTAAGTGACACACAGCATAAATGTCTGGCACAGTAGTGGTGAACTGGGGATGGGAATGGAATCACACACTATATTGCCCATGATAATGTCACAATCAAGGTGATACTGCAAAATATTTCACATCAGTCATCTAAAATGACACATCACAATATCGGTGAAAATGAAGAAGAAAAAATAAAGGCACTAATGCATTGTGAAATACCTTTGATTTTGCTGAATTTCAGATAACTGAGATGAAACAATATATGTAGGGGCATAATGTCTGGGCCTTTTTAATACACAGACACATCAAATGCTTTCAGTGTTGCAGAACTGTATAACCAGCTGAGATATAACAAGGTAACAATGGTAGGCCCAAGCAAATAGTTGTTGCAGCTGGAATTTTTAAAACGGGGTTTTATTTTGACAGTGGAAGCCGGAAGTAGTGTAATATTATGATAAACCTGCTAATGATGTGAAGAAGACGACGCTGCCAATATTTGCAAGCTAGCAAACATTACCTTATCCGGTAACGTCATATCCAAACATCGCTCAATGGTAGGTTTTGTTTAATGCTATACAAAGATACTGATAGTTACCTTAGAAAGCTAGCTGGGCGAGGGGCTAACTAGTCATTAGCTAAAGTTAGCTTTCCTAGTTTTTGTATCATTCTTAGTGGCTTTACTTTTGGGTTTGCCTTCCCTTTCGTTAAAGCTAACATGCAAGCTAACGTAAGCTATAGGTTACTTTAAACGAACTAAACAGTCAGTGTTCTATACAACGTGTTAAACTTATTATTATTTGTCATAATAATTGTATTAATATAATGATAGCAGCTAAGCTAATACAGTTAAGCGGGTTAATGCTATCTGACGCTATCATGCTCATTGTGGTTGCCTGACAACGGAAAATTAAAGAGACAGTAACGTTATCGACTTTGCCGTTGATCAATGTGTGCAGAGAGAAAGTGCTGCAGTTAATATCAAATGTAGAGTCGACTGATTTTTAGTCAACGTTATTCCGTAATATGGTGTTGACAATGATTTGGGTCATCTTAGCTACTCTGGTGCATGTGTGTATTTTGTAATTAACTGCACCCAAGAAAGTGTTGAAACACAGTTGAAAACCGTTTACAAAGGGTTATTAGGCCTATTAAATATTAGTTATCTTCTCTAATTAAAAATATAAATTTTGCAGCCTTTTACACTATTTTTATGATGCTCTGCAGTAGTGACGAATATAAGCAAGCATGGCACTCTGTGTTCTCAGTTTGGTTGTATAACTTTGCCAAAAGGAGATGGATGAGGAGCTGGAGAACTTCATCAGGGAGCGGAAGGCGAGAGTGGCTGAGGATAAAGCCAGTTTAGAACAAGACCCTCCGTACATGGAAATAAAGGTGTGTTGGATGATGGTTTATTGGTTCTGTACTGGTTCAGAGTCAGGGTTCTGGATAAATAACTACTTATGATATAGACATTCATTTTGTTCAATTGTGGTGCACATGACATTTTATTTACCCCCCATAAGGTGCTTCCAATGATTAATAAAACATGATAAAATACACAAAGTAAATAAGGCATCACTTCATTATCTGTGGACACAAGCGTAAATGGATAACATCCTAAAAAAAAGTTGAAATGTAAAGTTATAAACAGAGCACAGGGATGACCCTTTTGCAGCGATCCTATCGTATATATCTTTTAATGCATGACATTCCCCTATTTTTGGCCGACAGGCGAAACCCCACAGAGACTATGGATCCACTGTTAAGGAGAACATCCCTCCCAAGTCCATAGCACAGGGGAAAGGTACAGTACATGATCACATTTCCCTCCTTTAATTCCCATGTATTCTTAGATTGTTCTTTTCATAAAAATATGAGCAAACTGTCATTAACAGTAATCCATGTCACGTGAGCAATGTTTGTCAGGGTAGATGTTGTTTCTTCAAAGTAGCAGTTGTCTTGTTTTGGCATGAAACTCTTCACCATGTGTCTCTATTAAAAATGAATGGATGTGTTTTGTCAGAGGAGAGTTGCACTGTGGGTCTCCCCCTCGGTGTAGAGTACGAGAGGAAGAAACAGAGGCTTCAGCATGAGCTCCGTATGGACTACAGACGCTACATGGCTCAGGTGACTGACACAGACTTACCTGTTTACTCATGTGTTGCTGTAGCAGAAGGTCAGTTCAGGCTTTGTTCTAGATCTGTCAATATTTTATTCAAGTATTACATCGCGCTAAATTGCACTATAAGGTATGTATCACTTCTCCAGAGGTCTACTGAATACATGTTGACTGTTATGAGAGTGTGTGCTGTGTGGTGTTTGCAGTCCATTACTGAAACATAGACAAAAGCTGTGATCCAGGGCTGGATCCTCTGAAGTCAGCATTTCTAGACTGAATATGTTGTGTCTGGCTAACAGTGCTGGGCCCATTTCAAAGACCCCTCCAAATGAGGTCATGAAATGCAGCAGCCTCTGTCAGTAGGACACAGTCTGTGTATCCTTTGCAGCTCTGAGTATCCCATGATCCATATAGTGTTCAGGTATCCACAGCAACGTGCACGGTCTGGAAATATCACATGACCAAGTTGTGTTTACCAGGCATTTGACTTCAAGCTGGTATCAATCATGAAAAAGCCCCTGCATGATATAATTAACATGGAACCCCAGCATAAACTCTGCTTAGGTATTGTTTACACTAATATTATGGAGGTGGGTACATTTAAGGATCCAGTCCAGCTATTAGCGCCTTTCAGCTTCAGCTTGGTCCTTAGGTTAACTTTAAGCTTTTTTGTTGAATATGTGTTGTAGGAAGAGTAAAAGTCACAATGTTGGAATCCTGACTGTAACATTTTTTGTTACAGAAAAAACACTTTGACTCTGCAGAGCCTGGATCATTAATTCATCTCGATAACAGGAGGTCTGTCAAGGTAAATATTCCTCTTTAATGACTTAATGATGTCAGTTGATATGAAAAGGATGTCTTTGACTGGATAGGATAATTATGTTTTTACAAAAATCTGACTCAGTGGCTGGCATATCACTAATTTAACCAAGAACCTTGACTGTTTTATTAGCACCTTTTATGAAAGAAGAGGAGAAGAGAAGATACAGAAACCCAGCGCTAACATGCTCATTCATTCTTTATGGATAAAGATTTCATAAACGATCTGAAGGGCCACTCTTTATTCCCAAAACATATACAAAATACAATTAAGATTACACTGTGAAAAAGAGCAGTAACTGCTATTGTTTAGATCGATGAAAATAATGGATAAATGGTTGAAACATCCAGCTTCTGCCATTCACACCCTGTTTTTTTAACAAACATTGCCCCTTACAATCATGTTACCAGGCAGGTGGTCTTTCTAAACAGCGACCCCCCTCACGGAGGGATGCAGCCACTCTAACAGAGGACAGCAGGGGGTTTCACAGGACTTTGCGCCCCGCTGAGGTTAAGACCCTCTGCCCTGAGGAGGATGAGGAGCAGTCGTCAGTACTTTCCAGGCATCGTGACAGGCTGGGGAAGCCAGCGGACCAGGAGTCAGAGGAGGAGGACTTCAAGGAGGAGCTGGAGCTGATGGAAGGCATTAGGCGCAGACATACAGGGGTTGAGGCCAGTTATGAGAAGAGACGACCCCATAAGACTGACGGCAGGTACCTGGGGGAAATTATCTTTTTGTTTTGTTTATTTATGTGTGTATGTTAAAAGCATGTTATGAAATAGCTGACTTGTTGATTGTCCTTTTCTTTTTCCCAAGGGAGAAGAGGGAGAATCCAGTAGGTGTTGCCAGGGAAGGCAGGAGATGGAGAGCACTGACCAGAAATGAGGATCCAGAGTTCGCAACTGGCCTTATAATAGGTTAAAGGACTTTTTGCATTTCGCAACTGAACAGTTTGTTTTAAAAATCAAAGGTCCAGCATTTGACGAACATGTACTTTCCACAAAATCGATTGGAAGATGTGTTGTTGCTTCTGAAAGGATAGTTCCTTTCAGAGTTATTGGTTGGTGAAGAATAAAAAAAAAACCTTTTAATGGCATGACACGTTCAGAAGACTCAAACTAAAAAAAAAGAAATGATGGTCTCTTTTTTTTTAATTGGTGTCCCATCTTTTCAGGAGCAGCCGATACAGAAGACGCCTTACAGAGGAGGAAGGAGCGCTACAGACTGGAGCTGCAGGAGCAGATAGCTGAACAGCACAGGAACAAGAAGAGGTACTTTGTCAGTGATCCTTGTCTTTTCATGTACATAACACCTAAATAATAACATGCATTCAGAGAGACTTGCAATTGCTGCAGCTGTAGATACAAGCAACTATCTTGCCCATTATAAGATATGAGCGGCTACCATCCTGGCAACACCTAATGTGTCTGTCACAGGCCTTGTGTCTTACAGTGTTACTGAGCAAAACCCTGAACCTCTGCTCGCTCACTTGTTGAACATCCCTGTAGATGAATGTCACTGAATGCTTAACGTGTGTAACAACTGTGTATGTGTGTCCTTGTCGCAGGGAGAAAGATTTGGAGCTGAAAGTTGCTGCGACGGGGGCAAATGATCCTGAGAAACAGGTCAGCTGGCATCTGACAGCCAACTCTCATTTAGTTTGGGTAAAGAAGATTGTTGATGATTTTTTAGGTCACAGTGGGTGGACACAAATTCCCAAATTCACCAACCATTTTGAGTATGTTACCCTACAGCCACATTTGCAGAACATAGTCTGTGAATGATGTTTGTGTCTCAGCTAACATGAATGATATTTAAAGAGTAACTAAACCCCCAAACCACTTTTTTCAGCTGAAAACCAATCTCTGTGGGTATTTAGTAGTGTTGTTGATGGATCCAGGTCCAAATCTTGACATTTTAGTGCAACATATTTGAATTCTACTTATTGTCTTAAAATATGCATAGCGACTGCCCTGTACTGTTTGAAACACGGCTACTGCAATTGAATTTTGCTATTGGCTGATGTGGTGGCGTGTGACGTACGGTGGCGGCTTTCGTCACCAACTAACTGACTGCCCTCCAATCAGAGGTGGGCAGCTCCAGCTCCCCCAGCCTGCACTTGCTGTGTCTGTGAAGTCTGCTCATTTTCAAAGACATGCTGATCGAGACTCATTATCATAATTACAGAGCTTTACAACTTATTCCAACGTTTGCTCACATTAGCCTTGTAAAGTAACATTAACATTAATGTTACGTTACGTTACCACTGAGGGATTTATTGATTATAGTGGAAGTGTAGTGCAGCAGCCGCTCCATGAACGGACCCAAACGTTGCATGTTCGGCCCGTCAGAGACTGCATTGCCTGGGCATTGCTTCGGGCATTATTGGGGCTGGAGCCAACGGCTTGAATTGATACGGCTTGGGAGCACCATGGTCCTCCACCACACTAATGTCCGCTTCAGGGGATTCAGGAGGGGAAAAGTCCTCCACCTCTAAAGAGCCCTCTTGTATTCTGTGTCGCTCTCTATTTTTCTCTTGCCAGCGGATGTCACTGAGCAACTGAGCACACATCCCCCGCCCCCTGCTCATCAGCCCCTCCCTGCCCCCCCTCTCAGTCACA
>NTHP01000166.1:155722-170125 GCA_003416845.1 Oplegnathus fasciatus
TTTTAGAGTTAGGGATTTTCAGTAAATGCTGTATACAGAATATTTGTTTATCTTTCAATTTTGTCTCTATCCACAAACCAGCCGGACCGAATCAGGCAATTTGGACTGTGCAGGAGAGAAGGTCATCAGGTTTTGGAGCCTTCAGCAACAGGAGAGAGTGAAACATCATCCAGAGGTCTACCTAATAATGAGAAGACGGGTGGTCGAGAGAGAGAGATGCCTCCTCCTGAGCAGCCCCACGTGGCTTTCCAGTCCCCGGTGCTGGAGTACAGCTCTGTTCTGGGCCTGGGGGGAGGAGGTCTGTCTCCCAACAGCCACCCTGGTGCCCCCTCCTTCCCCAGAGCCATGGACACTCCCAGGTATGAACTTAAACCTCATGTACTGTATATAATCCTTAAGATTTCCGTCCTGGTGTATTTGATGACACACGTGTTCACTGTTGTAACAGCAAGTGCAGTTTAATTTCACATAAACCCTCATGTAGTAGCTACTTGGTCAGAAATATAACAGAAGAAGAGTCGCAGAGTGACTACTGAATACTGAGGGTGACATCAGTGAGATAAAATTAGACGTGGTAACGCTTGATTGCATGCATGCATTATTTCCTGTGGATCTCCTGTGCGTGTGAAGGTAATTTGAATCCAGCAGGGGAATGGCGGACATGAAAATCTGAAGGATTCTAACGTGAAACTCTGTGGTCACAGGCAGTTTGGACAGGTGGTTATTTTTTGCCAAGTTGCTGGCAAGTCATTTGACATGTTGTACTTTTTACTACTGTGAAAAATAAACTTTCAACTCAAGATTATTGTGGCCTAGTTAGTTAACCTCATACTGTGTAGTTCTTATTATAATACATTTATATAGAACACCTACATCTTCAGATACAGCCAGAAAAGTAAGACCTGCAGAACGTTTTAGATTTTCAAATGAAGACATGGTGTTATATAACATTATTAATTATTTGATATCCTACTTTGTATCTCCAGAATCCCGTTCTTCCCTCCTCATCCTCCCTCAACTCTCAGTGAAGCCTACAGGAGCCCTTATGGAGAGCCTCATCACTACTATGGCACCAGAAACCTGCTCGACCCAAACATGGCCTACTGTAAGCACAGTCTCCTCTGTTAAAGTAAAAACAAAGTAAAACAACTTTCTTGTCTGAGGTATACGTCACACTTAGTGAACATATTGGCTGTAGCCTATACAAATCTGCTACATTCAACAAAATCATCATAATTTTAACTTGTGTTTCATTTTTCTGTCCAGATGGTCACTCGTCTGTTCCTGGTGCTGGCCCTCCCATGTCCTACTGGAAC
The DNA here is from genome assembly GCA_003416845.1 of Oplegnathus fasciatus. Lineage (NCBI taxonomy): Eukaryota > Metazoa > Chordata > Actinopteri > Centrarchiformes > Oplegnathidae > Oplegnathus > Oplegnathus fasciatus. The sequence continues at coordinate 157,039 of NTHP01000166.1, forward strand.
GTGCCACCGGGGGGAGCTGTGCCCAGCCAGTTAGGTAACCACAGCCCTCATAGCCAGCACAGTGGAAGCAGCTTCCGGGAGCCTCCAATACAGTAAATATCTCCTCTTCACTTTTTAGTACTTTGGCTTGGAAGGCAGGGCCAGAAAATGATTAGACATCAAAGTGGCAGTAAATTTATCTGCTTTACCAGCACACAGGACCCTCAAATGACTAATAAGATGCCTGTCAACTCAACTCATTTCAATGAAGTATATTGTTTTGGGGCATATGCATATGAGCAAAAATAAGACAGTTGTGTAACCTCTTGTAAACTGTCTTATGATTTCTAACCCAACAGTGTGGACATGGTGTTAGCACGTGCTTGTGTTCTGACAGAGAAATTGGCTTTTAGTGTCCCTTTAAATTGGAAAATTGACTACTGACCATAATGGAACTGCTTGTGTTGAGTAAAACTGAATGTCATTTTAGTGAGCGAGAGATGTAATAAGACACAGTAACAGGACAAAATTCATGGTCAGATCTGAACAGTGTGATTCTGCAACTCTCCTATCCTGACAGACTTAGCAATGAGGCTGCTTCTGTGGACTCGCAAGTCAGGGTTTTCCCTCCAGAGAGATCCAGACCATCCAGGGAGAGGATTTTGAGCTACAGGGAGGCTTTGAAACAACAGGTAGGTTCAACTGACTCTAAATTTAAAAGGACTGTGTTTTCCAAGAGTGGTTTAACGGATAAGCCTCCCTACTGCCATCATCTATTTAATTATAATTTTCCTCTAAAACACAGGGAACTCTAGTCCTGATGTTCAGGTCTAATGACAGGCTGAGACTTAAGGTAGAAAAAAACGTCGATGGATGTGGATTTAATCTAAATTGATTACTGCGTAATAGCAGAGGGGGCACCTTTTTAAAGTACCAGATATGAATCATTCTGTGATCTCTTAAAATTTTCAGAGGATACTGTTGAGTGTATGTTGTATGAGCTTTTGAACGCTGACAGTGAAAAATGGTTTTGTACATTCATGCTGTTGGATACCTTTTAACACATCGCAACCTTTTTCACCGGATAAACGCACAAACATGGCTGTGTATGAACAGCATCACCCTGGTTCAGATCCTGTTTGGTTGGAAACAACATTGTTAGGGAATATGAAATAAAGTGGTTACAGGTAACTTTGAACTTTCACTGCATCCTAGTGTGTGATATGTTGGCAGGAAGCTTCCAGCAGAGGGAGCAGCGAGCTTTACAACAAGGTAAAATTGTTCTAGTCAAGACTAAAATATATAGTGCAAGTTAAGTTACGCCCGTAGTTCCTCATTATTTTGTTGATAGAGTTGTCAGTAGAAGTGTTTGTGAGATCTTCCCCTATTCAGGCGTTACTTCATATCCCAGTGCCACCTCAATCCCATCCCAGTCCTTCACCTGTCTCCTCCAGTTGCCCTTTGATAGCTACAAAAATCCTCTCTACTGCTCCCCTTAGCTTGCATTTTTTACCACATGATCACTGCAGGCTCTTTACCAGGTGGCTCATCATGTACTTTGGTTGTTTGTCAGGCTCATGATGGAACTTAGTTCTGGCACCATTCTTTGATAAGTCAGTGTGGTCAATTTTTTCTCAGAGGACACCTCAGATTGTATTATCATGCTTTTACCAACACATGTGCCTCTTACTTTTTCATGGCCTCTCTGTTACAGACTTTTAGGTACCAATTCCTGTTCCGTATTCAGGAATTGTGGTGCCTGAATATCTGTTTTACCCTTGTGGGATACATACATATGTTTAAGGACTGATAGCTCATGAGTTGCATCTGCAACCTGCATTTGACAACATATGATAAGTCGAACTAAAATGTGAAAATGAACTTCCATTAAATGAAATCTCAAAATTCACCAATTACCAATTTTGGTATCATGATTGTACCGTATTACTGAAATTGATATATTTTAGTTTGAAAGGTTATGACTTTTGGTTGGAGTTTGTTATATTTTTGGTTTTACACAATAAACATCCTGATAAATTTGTCTCAGAGTAATGTGGTTCGCTAAAAAGCAATTAATATATTTTGACCGCAAAGGCTTACCCAGTGCATCACTGGGTGAGTTGGAAATAATTGTATGTATACAAAGCATTGAGAAGATGCTGTTGTGAAGAAAATTAGCTGCTGATAAAGACTATTTCTCAGTGTTTAGAGAGTAACGATTGTCATTTAAGGATTTTGATGTAACCTAGAAAACACTGTACTGTAGATCCAGGAGCAACAGGAGCGGAGGTGTCTGGAGAGGGAGGAGACGGAGCGTTATGAGGCCCAGCTGGAGGCTGACATGAAGAACCACCAGCCCTGGGGTCGAGGTGGAGGAGGAGCCCCACTTAGAGATAGCACTGGAAATCTTATCGGTATGTCTCAAAGTATAGTGCCTGTTTTTATATGATACTGTGAAAGGCATTTTATTGTTTTACAGCTTTTCTTTCCTGCACGATAATCGCACATACTCTTAAGTCCATGAATGATAAACTCTTACCTCCTGTTCTTGTGGCCAGCTGACCTCAACCAGATGCACAAGCTGAATGAGGAGGCCTACAGCAACCCGGAGCAGTGGCAGAGGAGAGCCACGGCTGCCATGACGGCCCGCCAGGCGGAGCTCCCTGACCCCAACGAAAGGGTCTCTGGTACTGTAGCAGAGTGCAGTATCCATAGCACTAGTGACAGGCTCTCTGGTACCGTAACCATCTTTCTTCTCAGTGTATTTAGCAGTGTTTTGCCATCAGAACATTTTTAGCATCACAGCCTGCACTAGAACAGCACTGGGAAAACAAACACAAACACGCATAAGCTGAGATTATGTCAGTGAAACTCACTTAGGAACATACGTACAGCAATAGATCTTATGGATGGAGCTTTGATAAATATAATGTTTAAATGGTGATTAAAGAGAACAATGGGACTAAACTGAACAAAAACATGGGAACGTGAAAATAAGAGCAGTGTTTTAATCATACTTTTCACACAGCCACAAAGCATTGTAAAATACAAAGAAAACTGACATTAATTGCACCGCTGACTCAATGAATGCCTAGAGCTCATTCAGGTCTACCTGCATGGCAGTAAAGATCAGTGCTGTATCGTCATATCCTTGGCTACTGCTTTAGTGAGATTTCTCCTAGACTTGAAGAAAGATGTATTAGAAAAGAAGGTTCTTTGGTCCAACTCATGTAGAATTTCTTCACGTTTTCTTCTTTTGTAGGTTTCACTCATGTCCAAACCCCTCAGTTTGCCAGAGGCAATGTGTTTGCCAACCAGCCCACCCAACAACAGCTCCAGGAGCAGGACAAGTACAAAGCTTACCTCAAACAGCAGGTACCGGTTTAAACAGCTGGTGCTTCTTCTACTGGCTGTGTTTTGTGGTTGGCTGTCTTGTTGAGCATCACTTCTGCTGGCAGCCGACCATCCTTTGGACATCCAGTTCTCTGGAAATGTAGCTAGCTGCTTGTAGAATAGTGAATTTGAGTTTACCAAATGCCTCAGCCTTCCAGCCTGCACGTACAAGTTGTTTGTTTTGGGGTTGTGTTCATGGATTTATGTTGTCTCAATCTGAATTTGTTTCTAGATTGAGGAGAAAATGCGTAAAAAGGCGGAGGAGAGGGAACGGACAAGACTGGAGGAGGAGAAAGAGGAGAAGAGGCTGGCGGAGCAGAGGGCTCGCATCCAGAAGGAGTATGAGGAAGAACAAGAGAGGAAGAAACGGAAGGAAATGGAGGTGAGGAGCTCAAAAAACTCATCAGTCATGGGCAGGGTTTACACTTGTGTTTAATAATCATACTTGATCCTTTAATTGTTTGAAAATACTAGACTATATGATAACATTTGCATTTCATTAAATATTGCAAGAAGAAATGATTTCCCTCCATCTTCCCCTCTCTTACCTCCTCTAATCTATCGCTGCCTCACTCTCTTTCCTCTCAGCAAAAGGCCAAGAACGAAGAGCTGATTCAGTTGGCTGAACAGAAGAAGAAGGAAGTGGAGAGGAAGAAGAAGGAAGCAGAAGAGGAGGAGAGCGCAGTACTGAGGAGGCAGTACGAGAGGGAGAGGCAGGCTCGAGTGGAGGAGGTTAGTTCACGGACGACTCCGCAACCATGAGGCACCATCACGCTGCAGTTTAGTGACATTAAAAGTTACAAAAACATGTGTAAAATGGGAAGTTGTGAAGATTCGAAAATGTCAGTCTCAATATTATTTAAATGATAATCATTATTACGTATTTCACTCTACAGTTATAATTATTATGCAGTAATAATCAGCGAACTTCCAGTACTAGCTGTGTGGTGGTTACAGTCAGTGACAATAAAATGAAAGACTGGAACTGGAATCATCTTTCCTGATAAGGACATTGTATGTTGTCCAAAAGATAATTTTGCACAATCATCCACGCGATAAGATGTTACCTCAGGTCTTACAGTTCTCTTTCAAGTTGTGAAGACACACTGCACTGATGTTCCAGCTGGCTACCAACTGGCATGTATGTTCTGCACGTGAGTGGAAAAAAACAACAAACACCTGGTCAGAAACGCTGTACTAAGATTCACTCTGGCATGAAAATGGTGGGCTGGTTTATGTTGTATCAGTTTTAGCGGTCTCATTAGAATACTGACATTCAAATGTTGCAGTTGGCAGTATAAGGTTTTGCTTTGGTGTTGTCAGCTTGTGGTCTTTTGCTTGTGGAAGAAGGAGAAAAGGTGTCGGGAAAAAACTAAGAAAAAACTGCTTGAAGGGGTGAAATTACTGATTTGTTAAGCTGACCAGCCACAGGGCTCTTTTTTTACTCTCTGTCTCTATCATGGATTCAACAGGCAACAGTTAGCCACAGTCAATCAACAACAGAACAGTGGTGTGTCAGTGTCATTAAGAAGTAGGAAATAGTAATATTTCTTCTCCTTTGACATTCTTTATTGATCACCCAAAAGGGAAATTATCTTTTCAACCTCTGTTTAGGATGCAGCTAGTCAGCCAGTGGCAGCGGCGTTTCTCTGCTTGAGCAACACAAGAGTTGATTATTTTTCTTCGGATAATTTGGTAGGTGTAGTCATCTGATCTCAGACAAAGGTTTTCATTAAAATTAACAAACTACACCACACCATTTTACATTTTAATTATTTTCTTCATGGTTGAGGATGTGCTAATTCGGTGAAATTTTGCAGTTAACTGACAACACTTTACTTTAAGTCCCTCTATTTAGCATTTAATAAATGGTTTATAACACACTATAGTAGTTAAGACATGCAGACTGTCTGCTAGCATGCCCCCCTTTTAATATTTCCTCTTTGGCAGTCTTGAATTACACCAAAACACAGACAGTGGGCGACGACCATCCAGTTGAATTTAATTAGATTTAACCATAGTAAAACTTTTATGTAGTTGATGGGTGGCTCTGTGTTCTCAGGTCCGCAGGGAGCCCTCACCTCCAATCCCTACTCTGCAGAAGAAACATGGGTTACGCCAGTACACCCCCAGGCCCCCCACTGTTGACAGTCAGCACTCTACTGCCCCCTTGTCTGTGAGTCACACAAACACACACCCACACACACACACATACATTTGACAAAAACTTTCTTTCTCTGTGTAAAAGAGGATATTTTCTCAGCAACTTCTTCCCTGGATAAATAGAGGTTAGTAATGTGTTCTTTCCCCCTCTGGGTATCTCTGCTTTCACACCTTCTCACTTTTCTATCGTTCTGTCTTTCAGGAGCGCTCTTTGTCTGGTCTCCAGTCACCTCCTGTCCCTGCTTGCAGGAATCAGCTCCGAGCTGCAGGTACTGTGAAAGTTAAATATAAAACCAAAATGTTGTTTCAGCAAAGAAATTCAAATTGATTCCAGTTGTTTGCCAAATCTGCAGTGTGTCAGTGTTTGGTTGAGTCTGACCCATGGACAGTGTTTAAATGTTTCAACAGGCAGTACAACTTGTTCTGCAGTTTCTGGACCATTAATGTAATGGTTCATCTGTAGTTGAAGCTTAGTACTGAGAATTGGTATTGGTAGTGAAAACACTGTAATAGATGCACACACACACACACACACACACACATTTCAGGTGACCAGCACGGTGTGTTCAGTGAGCTGTCAGCGTTGCGTCGGCAGCTTCGCAGTGAACAAAAACGGCTGGAGGGTCGTCTGCAGCAGGGCGACTGGGAGGAATTAGACTCTCCTCTGAATGACAGGTCAGACCCAGACAGAGGCATCACTCTTACTGTAACCTTATAATTACCACATAAAGTGTAGCATTTGGTGTACATACACACATTTACCTTCAGTGCTGACATTTGCATCCAACTTCAAATTGGATATATATGCTGTGCATCACACACTTAGGTATCTTATCTCATTTTTGATTCCCAACCAGTATTCCTTGTACCCCAGGGGATACCTCTGCAGTTGCTTGAGGTTATGTGGAAAGATAATGGAGAAATGAGAAATTGCAATTCGGATAAAAATTGTTGTCCTCGTAATGAGTCAGCAGGAACAGCTGAACACCATGTGAGTACACGTAAACCAGTTAGCAAGCGAGCAGAGAAGTTGAAACTGTTTGATACATTTACGCAATGAATGTTACAAGAAAGTGAATGGATAATAACCTGTAGGTAATTGGTTAACAGAAGAAAGTTGGTTTAGAGCAGCAAACCTCACCTCAGATTCTGTAACTCTGCCCACTGTCAGTCAGTTGCAGGAAACTCTTGAGTTGTGTAGCCTAAATCAACAAATGCAATGGTGCTTCATTAACAGAGACACAGCAATGCTTTAACATTAACCTATTTTCTAACCACCATCTCAAAAACTTCACCTTGTATTTGTTTTTTAATCAGCTCATGAACTTATAGCCAGATGTTTCACTGTGGCATCCGAGCTCACCTGAGAGACTGCAGTCTGTCAGGCTGCTGCCGACAGGATTCTGCTGATAAAATGATGCATTGCATTCACAAACAAACTAATCTGTTCGACCAGCTGTGGCTAATTTACCTTTTTATGTAATAATAATATAATATAATGACCCACACAAATATAACTCGACTCCTGATCCACTTGTGAAAAAAGTGAGGTTTGAAGAAGGCATTAGTTCAGCAAATATTATCCTACACATTAATGTCAAAGATGATACATGGTTAGGTTGATTACATAACACCTAAGTTATTACTTCACCTGGTTCCTCTTAAAAGAGGACCTGATATCCTACAGTAATTTGCTTTTTGGGGAACATTTTTGCCTTGTAATAAAGTTGTTTGAAAATATGACATGTCTGAGCACCTACGGCTGAAATTTAAATGTAATATCAGTTGACTGTTGTCAGTTTTATCCAGTGAAGACATTTTTAATTCTGCAAAGTTTGAAACATTTAAAGTATAGTACTAACTGCCTCAAGTCCACCGCCATTCAATCAGTTTATAGACTCTCAGTTTTATCTTGCTCTTTCACTCTATTGAAGTAGCACACTTTTTGCAGAAAACACACAAACCTGGCAACTGCATAAACGTAATGGAAAAACAGTTAAAACAGTTAACTAAAAGTAATGGGTAAATGTTAGAAATAAATTTATATAATATAAATAATAGTGTCGATGAAGGGCACTTGAGTTAATCTGACAGGGCTTTGGGGGTACAACTGCCAAAAAGGTTGGGAATCACTGTGTTATCCCATCATACATTTCTGCCCTAATTAATACTGTTAGATCAAAGACCCTGATAAGCCATGATTTGATGATTTGAAAGGATTCTGCTGTGCCATATGAGACTAAGATAGATATGACTAATATCTTGAATATATATTTGGTTTGTAAGCATTTATGTGTGTTCTTGTCTTTCTCTGTCCAGACATCGGGAGCGTCCCCTGGTGGACGTGTTTGACATGGCCAGGCTGCGGCTCCAGGCTCCTGTCCGAAGGCCGAACTCCAGAAACATGGAGCCCAGAAACCTGCTGCGAATCCATGACTCCCTTCAGCTCAAACACACAGGTAATACACAGGTCTTACAGTCTTATCTTACTCTATTGCAGACCAACATTATTAGCTGTGACTGGTTTGTATGTGTCTTTGTGAGTCAGACTGTGAGTCCAGGATGGGCTTCAATGAGGTCCCTAAGATGGAGGAAGTGGGTGCGGCCAGCAGGAGGAGGCGGGACTGCAGGGATCCATATCACCAGTTCAGCAGCCAGAGGTCTACAGTCCAGGATGGTTAGAGTTCACTGTACTTTTAAAGACATCTTTATCTCTTTGCAGTTTCAGTGAGATTTATCTGTGGTAGAACATATTATTTACGTTCACTTATATTATGCTACGTCGACAGTTTGAGATTTATTTTAATTGTATTAAAAAGTTTCCACTGTGGATATTGAGGATAAATATGTCTTCTATATTGCTCCATTTCCACCTGATATGGACGTGATCTATATCTGGATAATGAAATTAAATTCAAGGGCTTTTGTATTTACACCCGCTATTAATAAGTGTTCTTGTTATCTCGGCTCTGCCTGCATTGTGATTGGATCTCAATATGCAAATTAGTTTGGCGGGGCTGACAGGCTTGTCAGCACACGTGGGGAGTCACAAGTCAAGAAAAGCAATACCACGGAAATACCTTCATTTTTAATTCACTTTATGTAAGGGAAGACTTGCCTGCTGCGCTTTGGCTTTTGTCGTGCTTGCTTTTAAGCTAGCAGGAAGAGGCGGCGTTAAGTGACCTCTTAACTTGCTGGATTAATTTTTTTCTTAAGAATGGAGTCACATTGTACGGATAGCACTTCGTTAACATGCTTTTTTCCTTATTCAGATAAGATATCCAGATGCAGATCACATGTTAATGCCTGTTGTAAATGGGGTCTATGGCGTTTGATTTCTGGGGTACTATTTAAAAAAAATAAATAAATAAATAAAGAGAAAAGAAAGTAAATAATGTCCATCTTGTGTTGCAGATTATTTCGACCTGTCCCCACCACAGCAGAATGATTATCTGGTGAGTTGAAAAGAAAGCACCACACTATAACTATTGGAGTGGAATTGTTAAAAGAGTTGTGTTTATGTTGCAGAGGAGTGTGATGGGGGGGTCTGCAAGAGGTTCTCTGCTGGAGTCGGAGAGTGCTTTCATTGGTAAGACCACCATGATGCAGATATTGTAATGAAGGCATTTTAATTTCATTATTTGAATGTTTGGATGTGAAAATGACCAAACTCCAAATTATTGTCAAATGTCTGCACAACACACAACCACCCAAAACTCTTACAGCCAAGTTTGTGTAGTTGAGATGCCTGGGGCTAATTTTGCATGTGTGACTGTGTGTGGTGTCTTGAGACCCCCTAGGCGATGCCTTTCCAGTACCGCGTACCCCAGAGCTTGAGAAGACCCCTCTGCTGTCCGCTAGGGAGAGGAGGCGGCTCGCCAAACAGTCACAGCGCCCCCAGGTACCCCAGGTGCTTTACACACCACACACACCTCACAGGTTTCTGATGTGTGTTGTGGTGTAACTTAAACAGCAACCACGTGAGCTCAAAAGCTACAATTAAATAAGTAAGCTACAACTTTTTAACAGTTTTTTTAATGAGCCTTATTTCCTGGTTGGTCCAGGATCGAGCTGCTTCCAGCCAGCCCTTTGGCCAACATGATTACTACTCCGGCCACGCAGGTAACAGACTGCAGCTGGAAGCAGAGCCCAGCGGTGAGGGGAGGAGCCGGGACAGGATGGGTCGTCTGATGGCTCTCAGTCGTCGTGGCAACACAGCCGGTACGACTTGAAAGTTCAGTTCTGCTGGTTGTTGTATTTTCTGTAATAATTTCAGTTTTGTTGGACGAATGGAAATATCAGCAAATATTCATATTCTTCAGGAATGGAGTAGAGTAGTTTTCATAGGAGTCTTAATTAAAATTCTACGTCAGGGCTTTAATGGTTTCAAAATCCCACGGGTCATTAAATTCAGCCAGTATTCAAATAACCATGGAAACGGTTGATTCTACGTCGGTAAAGTATAACATTTCCATTTTTCTGCCGCAAATATTTGTTCACATATTAAACACAGTGAGTTCTGCAGCAGTCCATGCAGGGTGATGCAAACGACTGCTTTTAAGACAGCGTGTTGGTATTTAACTCTTTTACTCTCTGTCTCCCTGCTCCTGTTCTTCAGGACCAGTGGATCTGTCTGATGACGACTCCTCCCCTCCCCGGTTTCCTCTTCACAATCTTAACCATCAAAGCTCTGTGGAAACTGTTGCCACGGATCCCTGGATGCGGCCAGGAACATCGGACACACTAAAATGTTTGGATCGACCATCAAGGAGGGAGCGCTTGACGACGTAGTACCTCTCTTTCTTTGAATCATGAGATTATGGTTTTAACTCGTGGCTTTTGTGAAGGATGGATGGATATGTCATTATGAATGTCTGAAAATGATAGTTAAGGGTATGTACTTAAATCATTGTCACAGTGAGAAGTCACATGTTCTTGTTTATTTACTATTTTATTAATGATTAAATTATGTCTTCTTAAATAAATTATATTTTTATCATATGAACTGTCATTTGATTGTTTGCATCCTTTGACAAGGCATCACAGCCTCAAATTCACAAAACTTTAATCAGATGTTCTCCAACACATTACTTTATTGATATTTAAGATCTTACATACAACTCCACTCTGCCGTACTTTCTATGCCCACAATTAACTCTGTGTACATGTCTAAAATTTACCAAATTTTTCAGGGAATAAAAACCCCATGTTAACGTAAAGTTCTTTCTCTTTCATATGGCAGCTGATTTTGAGTTCACTATTACTTACATGTACACATTATTAACTATATTGTGGTTATTATATATTAATAAATTATACTTTGACATGTTGTGAAATGCACTTCAATATGAAAGTAGTATTCAGTCTGAAAATTGTACTTCTGTACTACTCACTGCAACAAGACCTTCCCATCCACCATTGTAAAATGTGACATTTGCCTAATTGATATGGAGTGATCTACTTTATTCTGCCTTGTTTCAGTCAAGACACTTAGATTTGTTTCCAAAGGAAAATGCTGGTCACACTTCACTCTACCTGCAGACTTTCACTTGGTTTATCAAACTAAACTAAATGAAACCTCAGCATGTTAGCGTTGTCACTTCGAGATGTTGGCATGCTGACGTTAACATTTAGCTCAAAGCATCGCTGTGTCCGCGCACAGCCTCACAGAGCTAATGGTGTGGCTGTAGACTCTATTAGTCTTGTTTGAGATATTTCATTCACACGAGCTGAACAGTATTTGGGGCTTCCTGCTGTTAAACAGCAAGTGTTCTCATATCTCAGTGAGATCTCGCGCAGTCAGTCTCAGAGCAGTCGTTACATTATTCACCGTCTGTGGAGTAGCTCCAGGATTAAGTCTCTAAATCACACCCTGAATAATGTCTTTTCTCGGCTGCTCGGTGAAAGTAGAAAAACCCACACATATTAAAACTAAGCTCTTAGAATATTGAATGAAGACATGTGAAACTGTTTAAGGCTGGATTTTTCTTCGACCTAGGAAGCCCGTTGGAGCCCATTTTCTGCATCGTCCGCCAAACCTGAACAAGTTCAACAAGTTTGATTTTCTGACAATATACAGTACTACATGGTAGCAGAGCTGTTTACATCAAATTTCTGATGTCTGATCCTCCCACTAGAACATAAATGCAGCATAACAAGCAAAACTAGAATAATGGCACAAATCCAAGACGTGGATTACCACCCAAAAGACTGAATTTCTGACGATCTGTCCACCAGATCCAATCCAAAATCTTTATTTAGACAGCAAATAATATGTGTCTACTATATGGTAAGGCAACTGAGTCTGGATTTGATGCAGCGGTGGCACAGACTGGAGTGTTTGTTGTGCTTAACAAGATTTAGAGCTTCGTAGTGGTTGAGCTAGCAGCTGACAATAGTCCTCACGTATAAAACATTTTTCACAGTGCTGGGAAGCAGGTCAGCATATGAAATTTGCATTGTAAAATGTGAAAATACATGGATGACAGAAGGTTGGAGGCCATGGTTGTAATATCCCCAAAAAGAGAATACTCTTTCTTGTATGCTTGAGTACACACACACACACGTTTTCTTCTTCTCTCTGTCCACCAATCGTTTCTCATTCTCCTTCCATCGTCTTCGTCCCTCTCAGTACCATCGCTCTGTTCTCTGTCTCATTCATGCTCTCTCCCTTGTGCACACACACACACTCGCTTGTTCACACTCTCTCTTTCCTGCCTGGATGAGCACTGTCGCTCGTGCACTCTCCTCTCTCTCTCTTGCTCTGTCTGTATGAGTGATGACCTTCTCCAGCATTGGATAGGAAGGAGGATAGAAGCCATCTAAACTCTGCTACGCCCCCATTACTCAACCAGACACCCCAGTGTCAATATACCTACACACACACACACACACACACACACACACTGCATCCCACTCAGCATTGCACTGACTCAGGAAGGCCACAGCAGCATAGCATGGCTAGCAACTTCATCCAAAAATTGATTGTCCAGGCAAAAACCCCCTCAGTTGGTTGAATTTATTGCTCCAAACTAATTTTATGGTCTTTAACTTTCCAGCAGCCCAACCCAAAACACAAGAGGGGACCAGGAAGCCTTTTGCTGCACCTTCCCTGTCAGCATCTATACACTTCTCATGCTTGTAGCTTTTATAATGTGAAAAGGCATCTAAAAATGTCAGATTTTAGTCATTGTTAAAGGGGAACTGCACCAATTTTAAAAAATTTAAAAATTTTCATTCAATAGTCATGGGGAGCATTAGTCAGCCTGTGAAAACAGATGTATAATGTCTGCTGCATTTTTAACACGGGAGCAGTGTAAACAAGAAAACACTGACATGTTAACTTATAAATTTGTTAGCAAATAGTTGTCTAATTTTGCGTCCAGCAGCAACATTAGCATTCACTTTCGTGTTTCTGGCCACCAGACAAATGTAAGTCCACAATTCACTTTCCTTTTAGCTCTGCTTAGGTCTCCACTAGGGCTGCAACTAATGATTATTTTCATTATCAATTAATCTGTCATCAATCATTTTCTCGATTAATCGATTAGTT
>NTHP01000166.1:170132-180500 GCA_003416845.1 Oplegnathus fasciatus
CAACTAATCGATTAATCGACTAGCTCTAGTCTCCACCAATTCCCGAGGGAAATATCTGGCCTTGTAGCTGCTAAACACTCCACTACTTCATCAGCGAATTGCTAACTTTGTCTGCTGTTTAGTGCTGAGCAGGTAGTGTGCAGTGGGTTTATCAGAGCTTTTTACTAAAAATAGTTGCCTGCTGTGGCTGGAAACAACACCTATGAGAGCGGTGAGAGTGAACCAAAACAGTAAAGCTGTGGGCTGTAAAACCAAAACAAAGAACTTAAAGATGCTAAAATGCTCAGTAGAGCTGAAGGGAAACTGCAGAGGTGGGTGATAATTCTCTGTGGGTTTGTCACCACAAGTGATGCCTTTCACGTTACACAGTCATTTGATCCATTGTTAATATAAAAATGGTCATTAGTGCAGCTTTAACATAGTGCTCAAATTAGTTTTTAGGCCCACAAGCTGAAGATGTTTGTTTTTCAACAAAAATATTAACCTAGCTTTTACTGACTGAGTTTATGGGTATGGACTGGAGTTTATACAGTGTAAATCTCTTTCATGTCCCACTGCTGTTTGCAGAGTTTTAATATAGTCTCTTTTAACCTGTTATGTTTTATTTTATATTTCAGTAGCTAATAAACCACCATGTTAGCAGAAAGAGACAGACATTAGTTCTTTACAGCCCACCGTGCCGGCTGCATTTCATACTTGTGTATTGTCAACATTAAATTAATTTTGTTCAAAGTTCCTCTCCATTTACCTACTGAAGGCAATATTGCCCTCCATTGCCTCAAAAATTGTCACGGAACGCATCTAACCACTGTACTGTATCTGAGTGTTTATGTGTGTGTGTCAGCGGAGAGAAAACACAGCCTATGTAAATGACTTCAGTGCTTGTCCTGCACAGCGTGTAGAGGATCCCATTCATTTTGGTCAGCGTTATGAATTGATAAGGCTAATGAACGCCATAGCTCACTTATGCTAATCAGTCTCCTGAATTAGGCTGCCACTGGAGTGGCCTATTAGTGGAGATCACAGCGTAATGGATGACATTAGGGCTGCACTGCCCACTATGGTTTGTGTGCGATATGAATGAATTTGTGTATCTGAGTGCTTTCTTAATGAGTGTCTTTGTGCAGCTATATGCGTGTGTTTGAGGGAACAGTGGTGCTAACGAAGCATAACTAATGTCCAAAGTCCATAGAAACTGAACAGAGTAAAATATTATATCCTTTTAATTATGTTCTATGTCACTGAGAAGTTTTTTTTTAAGATACTGTTTGTAAGGAGGCCACTGGAAATGAGTAATTCCATTGTCTCACCACTGGATGGCAGTAGTGTATAACACAGGACTACCTGAAGTACCGTAATTCAAAGGCCTCTCTCCAAACAATAAACTCCAGACTGTGAGATAACATATTCACGCATATGAGGCAGACTGGGCTCCTTTCAGTAGCCACAGTGAGTATGATTAAAAAGAAGAGAAAGAATGTATTTAAATGTATTCAGATTGAGACTATGATCTCTGCTCGCAGTGTATCATGCTCAGCGTCTCCTTCAGAATTTCCAAAACTCACTTCTTCTTTGTTTCTTTGCCTCTCTCTTCCCTTTTTTCTTCCCCTACCTGTCTCACCCCCCCCGCCCCTCTCTTTCTTTGCCTCTTCACTCCCCCTCCTCTCCGCCTCAAGTTCAAGCCAGGAAGCATCAAACCAAATTTTGGATCAATTGTTTGATCATTCCATACAACATCACTGCTACGCCCAATTTAGCTGACACACACTCACACAAACACGCGCGCACACTGACACACACTTGTGCGGCCTATCCCTTATGTTACCTCTGGGATGTAGCTGACAAATGACAGCGCTACTCGTCTGCCAACCCTGAGTCTCTTGCTCGGCAGGGTGTGTGTGAGTGTGTGTGCGCGTTGCTGGAGAAAAAAAATCGTTGAGGGACACGGGGAGATGGAGGGGAGCATTGGCAAGATTCTTGCTTTCTGATTGGTTGAAGTGAACATCCTGCAGAGTTATGGATTTTTGACAGAAAAGATAGTTTGCTTCGACCATGTTGCTCAGCAGACTATGAAAAACAGCATATTTTCTTTCTGTCCAAGTACAAACCAAATATTTGTGCTGGTAAAATCTGTTATTTGGCCATTTATGGATTTTTCCCGGTGGGGTACAGGAACAGAGGAAAACAACGGCACATGAAAGGAGGAGAGGAGGACGAGGTAAAGCTGAGAATACGGGAGGTTGAAGCTCAGTTGCTAGTTGAAGATGCCAGTCTTGTCAGTCAAAATGGCTGGTATCTGATTAACTTAAGACATAAAACATAATAGTAGCACTTTCAAGCCTAAACATCTTGACCACATTGTGAGGTGTCCCAGACACTATGACAGATTTCAAACATCTCCCCATCCACCCATTTTCCACCACAGCTGCCACCATTTTCAGGGTCCATGTCATGGTGGCAGCAGGGTAAGGAATGTAGCCTGGGGGTCCTTCTCACCAGCAACATCCTCTAGCTCTTCCTGGGGAATCCCAAGGTGTTCCCAGGCAAGATGGGATATGTAATTCCTCCTGTATTTTCTAGGTCTGTCCCAGGTGTTCTCCCAGTTGGACGTGCCCAAAACACCTGCACAGGGAGGCGTCCAGGAAGCATCCAGATCAGATACCTGAACCATCTCAACTGGCTCCTTTCAATGCGAAGGAGCAGTGGTTCTACTCCAACCTCCCTCTGGATGTCTAAGGATGGATGGATGACTGTCTTTAAGGTGAGCCTAGCCACCTTGCAAAGGAAATTCATTTTGGCCACATGAATCCACAAACTCATTCTTTGGGTTATTCCCAAAGCTCAAGTCAATAGGTGAGGGTTGGAACGGAGATCAACCGGTGAATGGCAAGCCCCTTCAAGATCAATTCCCTCTTCACCACGACAATCCGGTACAACTTCTTAATTATTGTTGACGACTGTTGACCTCGCATTCCATCTTAACCTCACTTGTCAACGAGACCCCAAGAGAGGCGCACATCCCACATCCCTAGAGCCAGGTTTTGCACAACCTGGGGTCAGCACGCCATCACGGAAACCTTTACCTGCCACCCGATTGCAACACACCTCACCCTTAGGCCTAGCCTCGCAGGTGGCCGGCCCTGTCTGATTTTATCATAGGCAGAAACAAGATGTGCCTGTAGTTGGAGCACCTTGAAATACGAGATAAGCAGCATCCAGTGAGACTTCAACAAGAAACCGGAGGCAGGGGACACACACACAGTGTCTTCTTGCTTGTTTCTGTTGACTATTGCAATCATTCGCACCAGTCACAGATCCCTCCAACTGCAATAATCTTCAAACAATCTCAGATGAGTTGTGTAGGTTGTGCAGTTCTGAAATTTTGACAGTTTTGCAGTCTGCACTAGCTCTAGCTTTTCAGGCTGGAACATGCAACATTTTACGGTACTAAAGTACAATGTCTACCTTTATTTTTCTTCTCTGTTTCAAACCAGATTCGGGAGGCGTGTGTGTCGGCTCCTCTGCACGCTTCTGTGACCTACCATTACCCATAACTCCCTTCCCTGCGAGGTCTGCAGGTCCGTTTAGGTGTATCTTCGCAAGAGCATAATTCCAGCAGCAGCACAAGGAGCAGCTTTATACATTCTCAGCTGCTGCTTAAAAGAAAAAAAAGTTAAAAAAGAGGACGGCATGTGATCTCTTTCAAAAGGCTGAGAATGCTACACGAGGAATATCACACTCTTGTTTTGTCCATGTGGAACCCAGAAGAAGACAGACATTTCTTGTGTTTTTATGGATGTCAGCATTAAAATTTGACAGCCTCTTTCATCATATTGCTCCTTTGATTAGCCACGACAAAAAAAAAAAGAAAACACTAAACCCTGGTGGATGCTTCTTAGCAGCTGGCTGTCAAGTCACAAGTGCACTCTAATGAATGCTGGGAAATCACTTCTTTTATTGTTGATAATTTAACAGGATTTACCCGTAAGTGTATTCAGCATCTCTGCCTGACGTGCCTGTCACTTATCACGTGTTAATGTTTCATTATAAAAATTGCTGAAATGCCACTTAAAGGCTTTTTATCATCAAAGAAGAGTTTTCGTTTCTGCTGAACTGAGATTCACCTTGCAAAAATGAAATTCTGGTCTCTGGAAGTGAGGGGTCCAAACTCCCGAAAGTGTCGGCTGAGCCTCTTCACCAACAGGGGGAGAAAGGATGAGAAGTTAGGTGAGGTGACGGCGGGGGGAATGAAGAGGAGAGGCGGAAGAAGGACTACAAATTGAGAGGGAGAGGTGAAGGAGTAAATCACTGCATCTACAAACCTGAATCAATCTGCATCTTCATGGAAAATGACATAAGCCGCGAAAGCAGCGCAGACTCGTAAATGATCAAGATGTACAAGTGATTTAGCAGCGCCCGTCTAAATGAAGGCCGTGGTGATGGAGGGATGGAGCGAAAGAGGAGAGCAGTCAAGGCTAAAGCAGCAGAGATCAGGTAGAAACAGATGCTTTAATTAGCAGACTGAGAAATGCCCAGAGCTCTGCGTGCGTGCATGTGTGTTTGATGGCTTTAATTAGTTGAAGTGTAAGATGAAACACAGAGGAAAATCAACAAAGTGGCATCTCTATAAAGGTTAACAACCACCCACCTTCTTCCCTCTGCCTCTCCTCCCTTTCCTTTCTTTCCTCTCTGATCCTTTCTTCCTGAGTGTTTCGTAGCGTAGAGGGAAAGAGGAAATGAGAAAGGGAGACTCAGAATGAGAATGAGGGAGCGGAGACGCACAAGAAGACAGAGTAACTCTCTTTAATCAAACCAGTAGCTCAAAGTGCCATCAGCTTTATTAGCTCCAAACACACACACACACACATTGAATTCAATTTGTGTGCCTTCGAACAACATGCTTGTTCGAAGGCATATAAATTGCATTCTGCCCTCCAGAAACAAGGGGGAGATTTAGTTTCAAGCCTGTCTCACTGTACAGATTACAGGTAGAAGCACAGAGATTACTGTGAAACTAAAATTGAGTGTCGAGTTTCTGATGTCTTGCCTGCGGCCTGAATCACCAAAGAGATTTTTTTTTTCCCTCTGTCTACTCCACTGCGAGGGTTGCTTTAAGATTATTTGGGTGGTTGGGAAAAAAGAGATTGATGGGACAGTTATGGGACAGGATGATATGTGACACGTTTTAGTCTGCAGAGCCTGTAGCCCAGAGACGGGAGACGAGGTGACAGGAATTCAGATTTTTTCGTGTGTTCATGGTTCCCGAGAGCTGTGAGTCATTACTCTGCATTTTTCATCACACCCCATTGTCCCCCCTGATTGGTGGTTGCATCCTCTCCTACGTTCAGCCATCAGGATAATTTGGTTTTCTTTCCTGTGGGTAAAGAGTAAACCAATCAGTGATAATATCCAATGTTCTCTTTAGTCAAAGTCTACTTTATGCCATTTCCCTCTAAAGTAGCTCAGTGTGAGAAAAATGATTGGTGGCATTTATTTTTGGACACTTCAGGTTTGATATCACATTCGCTCATGAAAACAGAAGCTGTGTGTCATTATGTTGCCAAATGGCATGCTAGCAGTATGGCTCTGGGCACTCCAATGTGAATCAGTCAGCCTGTTCAGCCAGAGTGAAATAATTATTGAAAGGAAATTGCCATTTGGTACAGACATTCATGGTGCCCAGAGGATGAATCCCATGACTTTGTTCATCTCCTGAATTTTCATCCGACGCCACCTGCAGGTCAAAGTTTTCTTTTTTCGGTGAAACATTTCAACACCCACTTGGTGCGCTGGCCAAAACTTGGCTCAGACGTTCATGGTTCCCAGATGATGCATCCTATATAATGATTTTGATGAGCATATACCTACAAAATGAATGACATTCCCATCATCCACAGCTGTACTTTGTGTTTAGTGCTAGATAGCAAAGGTTAGCATGCTAACACAGTAAACTAAGATGATGAACATTGCTTGCTAAACATCAGCAAGTTAACATCGTGATTGCGAGCACGTTAGCATGCCAACATCACCATTTATCTGCAAGCACATCCTCAGAGCTGCATGGCTGTAGACATTTATGCTGGGTTCCAATCCTATACAACATATTAATTATATACACTATACTACTAAATGTCTTAGTGTATTGAAGTTATCTGCACCAGTGCGTGTCAGTCTAACTGCAATAATTCAACTTCACAAATAGACACCGAAAGATTTGATAGCTCATTTTTGTTTTCTGCGGTGTTCACAAAGCTGTTTTACCACCATCCACAATCCATTTCCTTTGTGTAATACATTGTGGGACAACAGTGTCCATCAAGAGCACATTCAAAAAGCAAGTGTGTTTTAGTATGCATACACTTTATTTTGTCACTTTTCCAGTGTGGATAGGTTCATAGGTTCATGGCATGTCAAGCCTGTCTTAAAACCGTCAGGTGCCCATAAATACAGTGAAACAGGTTTTACTTGCTGAGATCCTCCTGTTCATACTGGACTTTAAGACATCCCCTCCTAACATGCTTACAGTGTAAGTGATGGGGGATAAAATTAAAATAGGTTTTAAATTAGGGAATCAAATTCACCTCTGTACACTGAGGAGACTCATTATGAGCTTGGATTTCCAGATAGTGTGAGAAGTGGGAAATCTTGAATAAATGAACAGCATCTCGGTCCCACCGCTCTCTTTTTTAGCCCTTTCTCTCCTACTGTAAATGTTAATGTGGTTAATTGATTTTTGATCAGAAAAGATTAGAAACACTAGTCACCTGCTCCAATATTAAGTCTTAAATCAATTTCTTTCATTCAAACCTAAACAAACCACTCTTGTTTTTTCAATACAAATGATCTTGTTATGAGAATTTCCTTGAATCATGTAATGTTTCATTTTGTTAAAACTTGGATCTAGAAAATGCCTGAAACTTGTGAAACTACTTTGGATTGGTTATCTCACACCGATTGCAAGATATTTCACTTATTGTGAGAACAATTTGAAAAACGTACCCAAAAGACCAGTTAAATGGACATCCTCACAGTGTACTTTACTGTATAAATGAGAAGGCAATACAGGGTAGTGAGGAGGACAGGGGGAGAAACGACCCGAGGTGATCCACAAAACTAATCCCCAGGCTACAGCCTCAAAGACTCTTTTATCAGGGCTGGAGAGCTGTTTGTGTCTGTGTGTGTGTGTGTATGATTGTTGTCTGCTTCAATATCTATTCCTATTTGTATTCTTCCGCTCTACAGTATTTTCCTGTATTATGGTTATTGACATTTTCCCACAGACTGAAAATCACTTTTGAAACACTTTTACACACATAGAAAACAAAATGAATGGTTCACGCTGTAATATATTTAAGTGCAATTGTTCAGCTGCATGTTTATAACAATTTATTTATCATTATCATCTGATCTATGACAGCCTGAGGAGGACTGTGGCAGACAGAGATGTGGCTTGTGTGTATGTGTGTGTTATTTGGCCTGTGAGGGTAAGTGTGTGGATTTTACTGCTGTTTTATAGTCCATTACAAGCCCATTACTGCAGCCTCATGGCCCCATTCTCTTCTTTTTATTCTGTTTCTCTTTATGGCGTTAAGTAGCTAAATAATGATGGCAGAAGGGGCATCAGTGCTAGCAGGGCGGCTGCACACTCAAAGACACAGGCGGGCAGTTTTTGGCAGCCACCACCACTCGAGCTGCGTTTCCACCCAACTGTCAAGCTGTCCAACTTCAAACTTTTGAAACGTCTGAATTAGGTTTGTTTCGAGACATTTGCTTGATGCAGATAAATAAGCTGCCTGATATAAGATACGTCTGACAGAAAATGGAAAAGTCTTTCGAGGATTGATTAGTATTGCTCAATTGATTAGGATTGTTTTCATTCCTCAGTGACAACTTGTGTTGGTCATATTTCATGTTGTCTAAAGATGGGGGGAAAAATTATGTTCATAATACACACCTGGCCATGCATCCATAATGCAAAACTTAACATGGAGAACCAGCACATGGACCATTTTTTGGAGGTTTTGCTTGAAAGGTGGTGCACACTAACCTTTTACACCTGGAATATGGAAGCAAAGAAAGGCCAAAATAAATTTAATCTCAAAACAGCATACCTGATTGTAAAATTTAATCACAACTGAATACATTTAGTGAAATTTAAACCACTGAATTTACAACATTGAAATATTTTTCTATATCAATTTGTGAATCTAAAAACAAGGATAAAGTTTTGAAAACATTGGAAATTTCCAAGAAGGGAATTCAAAGCTGAATGGTTTTCAAAGTAAAGTAACTCTAAATTCAGTATTTCATTTTCAACATTCAACAGCAAAAGCATTTAGAACTGGTTAAAGTTAATAAAAAAATACATATCACAGGACTCTCCTTTACTTCCATACGGCAAAATCTTTGCAACACTAAAGGAATAATCCACTGAAAATCTATATTTAGAGTATCAAAGGATACAAAAGAGTCCAGAGAAGAGTTCAAATCAGGCAAAATAGGTGAAAACATCCTGGATCCACTGCACTGCTGTAACTTTTATATAGACTTTCCATTGGGTGCAAACTTAATAATTGACTTAAAGCTAGGGTTGGCAGTGTATTTTAGAAGCACTTTTTGTTATATTTGTTGAAATTCTCTTTACATCCCAACAGCAATCAATAAATCAAATGCTCTGACAAAAAAAGAAAAAAATCCGGTGTCTGTGGCTGTCGCAGGACTGTAATAAGCCCGTCCAGTCATTTCATTCGGACCGAATGAAATGATTTTCAAAATCTAGCTTACTCTTGCTGGTTTCTTCAACGTTATCGACCCTAGCTTTAAAGCAATACCCCACCAAAAATGGGAAACCGTGTATTCCAATGGGGACCCAGAGTCACTACAGAAAAAAACAACGTTACAACGTCCGAACAAAACCTCTTAAAACACTCCTGCAGCGTAATCTACTTCTCTGCTGTTCATCTGTACTTTTAGTCTGTTTCAAACTTAGCAGAAATAACATTTTGAGATTTATTGGCCAAGTTTCAGATCTATGTGGAGGCAATAGTGCTACATTTAGAAGTGTATTTAGCTATGTTGTAGAGGAACTGTGATTGTTGTGAAAATACTGCATGTACATACTGTAATAATGGCTGAGAAGTGGATTTAGTGGGACGAGCTGACGAGAAGATTCTGTATATTATTGGATAGATTTTGACTTGTTTTCCAAGACTCCTGGTTGCTACTGGAATCCCATGTTACCAGGTGTTTGTACATTAAAAACAGGTTGGTAGGGTGTTGTTTCAGGTACATTCTGGAAAATTATCACATTTCTACCAGGAATGTGTGCTTGCATGTATTTGATTGGCCAACACAGCCTGATCATTGCACTGCAGTAAAAGTTGCAGACGTTCCTCACTGAAATGTTGAAACATTGAGTTTAATACTCAAAAGATTCTCAATGTAGTACCCATTTAAAGAGTAACTTAAACCACTGGAGGTCAGCAAAAATAAGGTCTTCAGGGGTTGTTAACTTCTCACCTTGCCGCAGTGATGTACAGGTGGACTCCAGGATACAATGACATCACTGCTGGATGTGGTTACAGGTGCAACAAAGCACATTTGTTGACCACACCCAACCAGAGGTGAAACACGCATTGAAACACGCATTGAAACATCACTTCTCAGCCTGGTGTCATGCTGCACTTTTAAGAAATGTCATCAAAATCAGCCGTTGCATCAAACCTATCTAATTCCAGTATTTCCAGCTCCAGCCCCTTATCAAGATGATCCACTCACTGAACTGACCTCTTCTACAGTCACCGCCACCGAAGGCACAAAATGATATCATTAAATCATGTGCACTTAACCACTTAAAACATGATACACAGCTGGAAAATGGCCTCTTGTACAGCCCACAACCTTATGTTATTAATTAAAAAAGATCTACCACGGGGCCAATCTGCAGCCTCCAGATTTTTATGGCCAAATGTAGTAGCCTCAGTTGATGGGATGGAAAGAGAGCAGAGAGCCAGACAGCTGACAGGACAGAGCTAATGTGTTCAAGGTTAGAAGGGTAATTTCTCATGTAAAAACTATTCCAACATTTATTAAATTGGTTTCAAGAAACTCTCATTTTCCTGCAATTAAAAGACTTGTCACAACAGCTCATCATTTAAGGGAACATGCACTGAATCCACAAAGGCTGTTTCCTGTTGAGTTTAAATGGAGCAGCTCCAGGTTTGGTCTGTGTGTGTCATTGTGAAGCATCTGTTCAACAAACAAGAAACAAAAGGGAAGAGCAGCTATACTCCGCCTGGCTGGGGTGCAATCCATCAACACGCATCATGAACTGTGTGCGTATGTGCGTGTATTTCCTGGTGATGGTGG
>NTHP01000166.1:180911-193673 GCA_003416845.1 Oplegnathus fasciatus
GGCCTCAGAAGTGATTAGGGAGTGTTTTCAGCTCTCAGACATGTCACGCAGGAGAGAAGTCAAACGACGCTCCTTCACACCCACACAAGCTCAGCGCCGCCCAGCACAGTTTGACCCAAGTCTGTTGTCATCAGGATAGCTCGCTAATTAAGAAGAGCTTCTCTCGGACTGACACACACAAAAACACACACGCGCACGCTGACAGCTTGTCGCTTGTCTCCCTACCCGGGAGTCTCGTGAGGGGCCTGTGTATGTATATCTGTGTGTGTGTGTGTGTGTGTGTGTGTGTGTGTGTGTGTGTGTGTCAGAGCGCTGTTGTGTGACAATTTCTGTTCTTCTGTCAAAGAGCTGTCTCCTGCTGTGAAGGGCCAGAGAGATGATTTGTCTCCTTCAACTCTGCTCAGTGTGACAAAGTGTGTGTGTGTACATCTATGTAATGTAGGGCAAACTCACTTTAATGATTACAATAGAGCAAATTATATTCTAAAAACCTTTATTATTATAAGGTTAAATACAAAACTGGTACATTTATAGATTTACTGAGAGGCGTTGTCGCTTGTAGGAAGAAAACCACAGAAAATGAACAGCGCTGAAGTTGGTGGCGACCAACCAGAGAGTGAATATTGTACTTTCATTCATCAGGTGGACAGAAACACAACTCCAAATGAATGAATAATGTTGCTCCATATCTGCCGGATGTGTTAATAGGCAATTTATGTTAACCTGTTTGTCACAGCAAGTTTATATAGGTGATGATATGTCAGTGTTGTCCTTACAGCTTGTTCCGCTGTCCTCAAGTGGCCCAAAAAAATCAAGGCCTTTTGACAAGTCACAGCAGGGAAAGCACAGTAATCAACTATTAAAATTAATGATGGCTCAATAACATTTAGCTGCTTCAGTTTCAGGGTCCTCGTATTGTGCATGCTGGCTCACTGCCACACTGGGGCACTTGACTAGAACAGAGACATCGTTAATGTTATTAGTAACACCTGTGCTTTTCCTACTATGACAAGGGAAAATGTCTGCTGTGAAAAAGGCCTATTAATGCTACTTTAAAATATGTTGACTATATTTTTTTACTGCTTCACTGTTTCAGGAAATTTTACTTGCATATTCTATTTAATCTGTTTTTATATGTGATAATTCATCTTTATATTAAGTCATCATAATTAGTCATTATCTTTTAGGTCACGTGATAACAACTGAGGTATCTCCGTGACAACTGAGCAAATTCCATCTGCTGAGGAGGACTGTGGGATGCGGTACGGAAAAAGCTGGTAAGTGGGCCTTGAGTTAAGATTTTTTTGGTGGGCATTTTAATGTTTTATTTTCTAAATAAATTTGGAACAATCCTCTTAAGATTATCTTCTTAAACTATATATTTTTTTAGTTTTAATAACTAGGAGGACGGGGTGATGAAGAGATAATGAATGAGATAATCATTAACAAAATCCCACTTTCCGTCGCCCCTCCTCCTCCTCTCTTTCTCATTCTGTCTCTTTGAGCAAATTAATGTGTTCATCGTTGATATAATAAACTGTTGTACAGCTGTTCTGAGTCTCCTCCGGGGAAAACACAGAGAGGAAGAGGGAGGAAAATAATGTTTGAAAGGAACTGAGCTGACAAAGAGAGGAGAGAGCCTGTTTGTGTGTGTGTGTGTGTGTGTGTGCGTGCGTGTGTGTGTGTGTGTGTTTAAGTGTGTAAATGAGACTGAATTAGAACTTCAGAGACAGAACGAGCCTCATCCATATTAATAAACTGCAGGTCTCTTGCCCCACTCCTGGGACCAATCCCTCCCTTTGCTCTAATAGATCACACTCCATCTTTGATCACATGGCTGTTTGTTTTCATAATTAACTCAAATTCAACTCTGTCTGTGATATTTCAGCTTTATGACATTTGCTTGGCATTTCAACTTCATTATGGTACCGCATGTCTCTTCTGCTGGTGGACAGTCATGATGGACCACCCCGTACATCCCCAACGAATTTCATTAATGATCGTACTAGTTTTTTGAGCTCTATGGTTCTAATTTAGTTTCTGAGAGTTACATTACTACCATTAGATTGATGTGTTTGATAAAGTGAGCGAGTGGGTTATTTTTTAGGACTAGATATTTATGTATTCACAGCTGCAGTGAGTGTTACAGAGTGAGCCTGCCACTTTAAGACAGTGTTGCATTATAGTTTGTTAGTGGCTTTAAAGCTGCGATAATCACTATTTTACATCAACAATGAATGAAATGACTACAGGCCTGTTACAGACGTTAATTCTACTGATGAACCCACAGAGCATTATCACCCGGTTCTGCAGTTGCCTTCAGCTCTCTGAAGTGTTTTAGCATCTTTTCAGCTCATTCTTTCGGGGCCAGACTTCACTGTTTTGGTTCACTCTCACCGCTCTCATCCGCCTTGTTTCCAGCTGCAGCAGGCAGCTGTTTTTAAGAGAAAAAGTTTTGATAATCCCACTGTGCACTACCTGCCCAGCACCAAATGGCAGACAGACCAAGTTAGCGACCAACTGGTGAACATAGTGGAGCATTTAGCGACTAAAGAGCCAGATATTCCTCTCAGGAGTAGGTGGAGACCAAAACAGAGGTAAAAGGAGAGTGAATCTTGGACTAACATTCATCAGGTGGACAGAAACACGTCACTCCAGGTGGACACTAATGTTGCTCCGTGTCTGCTGGACGTGTACATAGGCAACTGTTTGCTAACAAGTTCATTATATACCTTAAAAAAGAGAACATTTAAGTGTTATGTTCACAGCTTGTTTCCGCTGCCTTCAAGTGGTAAAAAGAAAAAGAACCAACCCTGTCTCTGAGAAATGACATTTATATATTACTTGTTTGCAACAGCAAATGTGTTCTGGAGGAAATGTAATGCCGCCTGGTTTACAGTTGATTACGGTTGTTATCAGCATAATAAGGAAATGTTGTTTATTATAGTAATCTGGAAAGTTGCAAACTGTTGACACTGAACCAATCAGTGAAAATGTTTACTGACAATGTATTTCATCATCCAACCTATCAAGATTGTAGTTTTGGTTTAGCACTGAAAATGTCAGCAGTCACAACATGTTTACATTTGACTAAAACTTTACCTAGCCAAAGTGCTTTTGTTGGCTCAGCCTAAGTCCTTGCTGTCAAAGTCCTGTGCTTTGTATCCATCCATTGTAACTGTTGTGAATCCAAGCAAATTGCAGCTGCTGTCCTACAAGCTACAAAACATTTCAGAGTGACCCTTATGGGGGTGGGTGCGTTACATTCAAAATAATTTCAGTTGGAAGTAGAATAGCTGTGAGAAAGCAAAATAGACCTGCAATAACAGACACTTTTTTTTGTTGCCAGATTAGACCTCTTCTTAGGACTGTGTGTGTGTGTGTGTGTGTGTGTGTGTACAGACTGTTTGAGATGTCCTCACCCTCCTGTTAGCTTTGTTGCTTCTGTAAAGGCAACACTGAACAAAATAACCAAAGTTGTTTATATGTGTGAGAGCATTTGGCGTTTATGTGCATTGATTCTATGACTTACAGTGTAGGCCTGACCTAGCCTAACTGATGCGACTTTACAATCAGCTGGCACGTCAGGGGTATTAGGGATATTACTATGTTATGTAAGAGAACTGAGGCTGATTTAATTCTACTTCAAGAAACACATTCTTGTGAATCAGATACAAAATTCTGGAAAACACAATGGGGTAACTCAGCTTATTTCAGCCTTGGTACTAACCATTCTGCTGGGGTTTTAATTTTTTTTACATACATTTAAAGGGGATATTCTTGAAACATTGGCTTCTAGTGATGGTAGATGGATTGCACTGATAATTAAGCAAGACAATGCTATCTTTATTGTATGTAATATATATGGGTTTAACTCCCATGCTTCTAACAAAATCTTATTTAATGAGGTAACTTCCAAATTGAAGGAACTAAACAATAAGTACCAAGACTCATACATAATTCTCTGCGGTGACTTTGATGAATGCCCCGATGACATGAAGGACAGATACCCTCCTAGACTAAACCAAGCTTCATACAACAATAGCCATGTCTCTTTGCTCTGCTCCAGCCTTTCCTGGGCTGATGCATGGCATTTCTTCAACCCCAGCACAAAAGACTTCACTTGGTGTAATAGAAGACTGACTTTAAAATCGAGAATTGATCTATTTTTAATTTCTTCCTCTACCCTTCAATTTGTGAAAGAAGTCAATCATGTATATGCCCCATTATCAGACCATAAGCAAATAATTTTGAAATTAGGCGCTACCCAGGAGGCCTCTGGTATGCGAGGGTATTGGAAATTTAACAATTCTCTCTTAGATGACAACTCATTCAATGACACTATTAAAAAACTAGCAGAGGAAATCCTGAATGATGGCTTAAATAATGACTAAAGGAAAAAATGGGAATTCTTTAAATATAAGGTCAGATACGTTGCCATTAAAAGAAGTAAGAAACTCAAGAAAAATAAAAGAATGCAAGAAGTTGGCTTGATGCACAAACTTAACCTCTTAATACTGAAAGAAAATATCACTTTAGAAGAAGAACTCGAATTGAAGAACATCCAGTTGCAGCTGGATCAAATTTGTTTTGTTTATTTTATATACACTTTTGGGAACTTATTCAAATTCCATTAATCTGTATGTACAAAGAATGCATCAGTCAAGGAGAGATGGCAGCCACAATGAAGCAGGGTATTATGTCTCTCATCCTCAAACCCGATAAAGATCCTTTATCAATTGATAATTGGCGTCCTATCACTCTTTTAACAATAGACTACAAGATTTTGGCCTTAGTATATGCAAACAGATTAAGAAAAGGGCTAGATCCTATTATAGCTGAAACACAAACAGGATTTATGAGAAACCAACATATTAGTTGTAATCTTAGATTTGTTGGATTATGCAGATGCAGTTAATTCTAAAGCACTTATTCTGTTTCTGGACTTTCATAAAGCCTTTGACACATTTGAGCACAAATGTCTTTTACAGTCCCTCAAAGCATTTGGTTTTGGTAATAACTTTGTTGACATTGTCAGTATGTTTTACAAAGATATTAATAGCTCAGTTATAATTAATTTTTATACCTCAAAAAGATTCCAAATTAATAAAGGGGTCAGGCAAGGTTGTCCTATTTCTCCTTTTCTGTTTATTTTAGTCACCGAACTATTGTCAATCAATATTGTAAATGACAGAAATTTTGAAGGAATCTCTATCGGTAAGGAGTTAAAAATTTCCCAACTGGCAGATGATACTATGCTCTTTTTAAAAGACAAGAACCATCTGTGTAACTCTATTAATCTGATTAATCAATTCTCCAATGCATCAGGTCTAAGACTGAATATGTCCAAATGTGAAATTTTGCCTTTGCATGATTGTGATGATTCTGTAATTGAAAATATCCCAGTAAAGGATTGCGTTAAATATTTAGGAATATTTATAACTAAAAATCTTATAGCTTGACAACATCTAAATTTCTCAAACAGACTAAATAAGACCAAGACTATTTTTAATATTTGGCTTCAAAGGGATCTATCTATACTCGGTAGAGTTCTCCTCTCAAAAGCAGAGGGCCTATCTCGCTTTGTGTATCCATCTTTATCTTTATTTGTGAATGATTCAACAGCCATAGCAGTAAATAGAATTTTTTTAGATTTTATTTGGAAGAATAATCACATAGGCTGAAGAAATTTGTACTTTCCAATTGTAAAGCAGAAGGAGGTCTTGAAGTCCTGGATTTCGTCGATACTGTTACCTTCAAGGTTAACTGGTTGAAAAGGTGCCTTAAAAATCTCGACTCAATTTGGTATTTCATCCCAAATCACATTTTCAACAAAACTGGGGGTCTTTCTTTACTTTTGACATGCAACTTTTTGCTGAACAGATTACCAATCAAACTGTCAAAATTCCATCAGCAAGTCCTTCTAGCTTGGAAGCTGGCTTATGTCCACAATTTCTCACCTCACAAAACTTTTCTCTGGAACAACTGTGACATAACAATCAGAAACAAATCTATATTCTTTCCTAAATGGTTCCAAAGAGATATAAATTATATTCACCACCTTTTTGATAAATTTGGTAATATGCTGTCTTACGAACAATTTATGTCTGTACGCAGTTTTCCAGTTCTTTTCAGAGAGTTTAACTCTTTAACTCATGCTATTCCAAAAGGATTGATTCAACTTGTGAAAAGCCACTTAAGTTATTGTAAGAATAATGTTACACAGCCTTTACTGATGTTGGATGGAA
This sequence comes from Oplegnathus fasciatus, assembly GCA_003416845.1. Lineage (NCBI taxonomy): Eukaryota > Metazoa > Chordata > Actinopteri > Centrarchiformes > Oplegnathidae > Oplegnathus > Oplegnathus fasciatus. The sequence continues at coordinate 187,160 of NTHP01000166.1, forward strand.
TTAAGCTGACAGATATAAAATGTAACAATAAGCACATTTGCCAAACTTTTCAAAGAAAGAATAAAACTGTACCAAGAGGTACATTTTTCTGGAGGTCTCAAATTGAAAACATAAACTGGAAAAGGGCTTGGCTTTTACAGTAAGTACTGCATTTCAAACAAGGCTAAGGAAGTACATTTCAAAGTTTTATATAAAATATACCTTACTAACTGTCTTATTGCTAAATTTACAGACATTGATTGTACCTTTTGTAAACATATTGTAGAAACAATTTCTCACCTATTCTTTGATTGTGAAATATCCCAAAAGTTCTGGACAGATTTAGAGTCTCACTTTTTTGAACCTACTAACTTTGTCTACTCTTTTAATCTGGATATTATTTGTTACTGTGATAATCCAAATGATGGTCCTCTTGAATATCTGATTAATTTCATTATTCTACATGCAAAGTTCTTTATTCACAAACAGAAATTTGCTAAATCACTACCTAAGATTTTTCCTTTTCTTCTAGAGCTGAATTCTCTACTTAAAACACTCAGTTCACTAAACAACAAAAAAAGTAACAAGCTTCTGGAACACTATAGCACTTTATTCCCTGAAACCTCTAATTGAATATGTTTTTATTTGTATATCTGTGTTCCCTTGTGCTTTATTTTGTTTTTATTTATTTTATTGTAAATGTCTTTTAATACTTTATTCATATTTTTCATATATTTTGTCTCATTCATATTTATGTATGTATATGTGCTGCTACTATTCTCCCTTAATGTTTGTATATATGTCTTTTGTCAGTAATAAAAAAAAAACAATCAGCTGGCACACCTGATATTTATGAACAGTTGATTCCTGACACCAAACTGCTCCTGGTTGTGGTTTTAAAGGTACAGGAAAATCAAAATTCTCATTTTGTAGCTGAATATATGTTAATTATTAAGTTGCCATCAACTCTTAGAAATGTCAGTGCTATAAATTGCTTCTATGTTGTTTCTTTGCCTATTATTATGAACCAGGAATATACAGTATGTTGTTCCTGGTTCAGACGCAGGGTTTTAAGCCTGTTTGATCATGGAGAAAAACAGGTCCAATTAGGGAACACTGCTCCACCTGGGCGTCTCCTTTGATGTGTGATTGACAGGAGGTGATTTCTCTAAATTGTGGAACAGTGCAGGGCTATAACAGGTGAAACATGTACATTTGGAGGATTTTTCACCATTAAACTTCCACGAAGCTCATTCCAAGTGACAAAGAAAAAGGAGATCTGTGTGCAGCGTGAAATTCAGGAAGGAAGTGAACACAAACCAAACTGAGCTGCATCAGTTCAGTTCAGGAGGTTCACGGCTCTTTTTGTCTGGTGTTTGTGGAGCGGAGGAATGGGTAAGTTTATTTCTAATTAAGAAAAAAATGTTGACATGGCAGCGGTACATATGTTTATCACATACAGATGTTTTACAGCTGTTGGAGCACACATCTAAACTGTATGTATCTCTATCTGCTGCACTGCCACACACAGAGGCTGCATATATGCCTCTGTCTTTGAGAGTGACTTTACTCTTACGAGGCAGGATAATATACATGTTTATCATTCTTATCATCATTCTCTCACGTTATTCTCACCACAGCTCAGCTTACACCTGTCCTCAGCAGAGGTCTAATCAACCAGAACAACTGAATTCACCTGTGTGACCTTTAAAGTGTAGCTTCAAATTTGCACTGAAGTAAAAATGTAGAATTCCATGTGAATCAGAGTGGTAATCCCATTTATATTGTTACATTCATTCACGTTTTCTGACCAGATGGAGTTCTTTGCTACATTTGTAGAAGAATTCACAACAAACAAGAACACCTCGCTAAAGAAGAAGGAGGCGACACTGCAGCTGCAGAAATGTCGGGACACACTGGGGTGTTTAGAAAACACACAATGTGGTGGTCAGCCATCATTACTGGCCTGGAATGGAGGAATACATCCATAAAACGGTGAGTTAACAGTTGACTAATTGTAGCTTGTGTCATGTTTTCACATGTAGGCTTACATCTACTTATTAGGGACTGTACAAGTTAAAATCATAAAGTTAATCTAAGCAAAATTAATGCACCAATCTGTGGTACAACATGTCCTCAGACTTGCTTCCCTGCTGCACGTACTTTCAATACAGATGCACTAATGCTCATTCAAATCTTTCAGGTTACAGATCCATTGGAACTGGTGATTGGACCTGATAAAGGTCACCCTAACTGATGGTGGTCATCAATATGTTTGTGTAATGGTTGATTATTTCACGAAGTGGGCAGATACCTACCCTTATAAAAGTAAATGTGCAGACAAAGTCACCAATTGTATTCTTGATTTTGTAAACAATTTTGGTGCATGTGAAACACTGCTTACACAGCATGTCTGTTAACTGTGTGTCTGTATGTGTGTGTGTGTGTGTGTGAGATTAACTTGTGATACAACATGTGTATCTACCATTGATCGTGTTTTATATTAAAGGCTACAGACATTTATCTCTCTTGTCCCAACAATACTCACTATTCACTATTCAGCACTATTCACACTATTCAGCACACTCATCCATCTATATTAGACATGACTGCCAACTCTCATTTTGCAAATAGGGACAGAAATTGGAGGACTGTTATGCACAGGTGTAGAAAACTAAAATTATCAGGGGTTTAGAATAGTCTATGTAAGGTTAACATGTCACAACTTTGTGGTTTTTTTAGGAGTTTGGGCTGTGATTAGACTGCGATTAGACAGCGATAGTAAGAGATAGTGAGTGATAACATGATTGTCCTTGTGAGTGATAGTGGGTGAGTAATTGAGGTGTGCTCGTGTGTATTTGGTAGAAGTAGAAAAGGGTTTTGCAGGAGATGGTGGTAGACAGGTGGAGGTAGGTGCAGATAGAGGGACAGATAGGCTGGTAACGATGGATCCCAAAACAGTGCAAGAGGGTCTCTGTAACCGGTGTCCTGAGGGGTCAACCAGCAAAGAAGAGCTTAAGAGAAGAGCTGACACCTCCAGGGTAAACACACATTCACGTTCAATAGTGGAGCTATTAGATAGATAGTGTAATGTGTATTTTTGCAAAGCCTGTCTGTGGATGTAACGCTAATACCTGCTGATATGCTCAAACATGTTCGTCACAATTTTGAAATGATGTTTGTCTGTTTAGATTGCTCAGTGTCCACAGTGCCAGTCTGAGAGAGCCAACACTAAAGAAAAGACAGAGCATGAGCTGGGCATCGAAAGAAGCCCGTGCTGCCCCCATCACCCACAGACTAATGGCCTGGTGGAGAAACTGAATGGCATGATATGATACAGAGGTTCTGTATATTTTTATACTTGACAGAATTCTAGCTCTCACAGGATAACATACTGATTTCCTGTACCTATCAGAACAGGTAAATGTACTCTCTAAAAACAGATTGCTTTATCATACCAGAGAACCCAGATTCTCTACTGCCTCCTCATGCCTGTACTTGAATTCTGCATTTTGAGGTCCTTGAACAAACTGGTGGCTGATCACCTCAAAAGTTTGCACCATTTTGTTCAATCCACCATGTGCGGCCTTCACACAAAAAACAGTTCACAACAAGATACAGCCCGTATTATTTGATGTTTGGGAGGGAGACGAGGTATCCTTCAGAGGTGCCAAAGGAGTACAAAGGAGTGTCAAAGATTCTCTAATGTCCTCGTCCTTTTAAGATATTTGATTTGGATCAACCGTCGGCTTTTCCGTTTACGTCCTCTACGTTCTAACTGTGATGTTTTGGCAGGTAACAAAAGGCATAGTCAGCAACCTGGTGCTCAAAGAAGACATCTGTGAAGGCCTAAAAAAGCAGGACTCCATATTTACTGAGGTTAAAGAAAATATAAAAGAAGTAAAAAACAAAAAGTCCGCAAATGGAAAGAAGAAAGAGGCCAGGAGGACAATTTTGAAGTGGGGGATCTTGTAGTACAAAAAGAATGTCAGACAGGAGCAGAATAAGAGGGCAAGATGGAAGCAGACATGCTGAGACACTTCAAAATAATAAAAGGAAACTTTTTTCAAGGGAAAAAATGCGGAGGAAGGAAGGAAAAATAAACATTGATGACCTGACCTATTATTGCCAGCCAGAGGAGAGGATCACTGCCGATGAATGTCCTCTGAAAGGCCCTCCACATACCATGGGGCCCCAGAACCTTCTAATCTCTAAGTAAAATGACACCAAGCACACCCCAAATTATGCATTTCACAAATAACTGACTTTGATATTTTTTGATATTATCAGAGACAAATGGTCAGGGAAGAAAAATGAGACGCTGTGGTGGAGGATTGGGTCTCATAAAATATATTCAGAGTATCTGATGGACTTGGCCCCAGGAAAAGAGTTGAAAGTGAGGTACTATTTTTTTTTTCTTTAAATATTATTGAACTGATATTTGTCTTTTAGATTGTTAGAAAAGCAGTGGATCACAAGTTACGTTTGTACTCATAGATTGTAAATGCCTACCTTACAAATGTGGGAAGGAAAACGGGTGCAGCCATTACAAAATGACTTCAGCCTGGCAGGGATCACAAAAAGGATTTCTTTTACCATTTCAATACGGTGATATATGAATTAAACACACACACACATATCTATCTATCGATCTATATATGTGCTGTATATATGGTGTTTATGTTTGATGTTTCTTTTTTTAGCTAGACCTTTTAGAATATGATGTGGCAGCTGGAGCAGTCTGTGACAAGGCACACTGGACAGTCATTGTAAGAAATCTTAAATACACATTTAGACACAACCATGGGATCAACTGGTGTATGGGGGGGTTGGCTGTCATTTTTAATATCATTTCCCTATTCCCTCATTTCCTCTTTTGTGGACCCATTTGGGGTCACTCAAGAACAAGTCAATCATTGCAAAGATGTAACAAGGTGAATGAAATGCCAGCTTTAATGTGTGCATTAGACAGATACACGTATTCATGCATTTTGGTTAATATTTAGGGAGCAACACTCTTTATGACTACTGTTTAACTAATATAAGCTTGTCCTTAAACATCATTCAACTGATCTTGAATTGAAAAGGATCTTATGTTAAAATTGGCAAACTGTAATCAATCTGTGTTCTCTGTGTAGAGAAATAATATGGTGATGTCCGACAGAGTTTAAACTGCTTCGTTGTACATCCTACTCTGAGTGACCTGAGCCTGGCAAGATGTTTGACAATATTCTAAGTTTGTTTTGTTCTTTTTTTACTTCCAGGTTGAGTGCACCACCTGCACTCTGTGGTTGTGAAGTGTTCTCTGATGTTAATGTCACAAGACTAGCCCTCGGACTTGTGGTCTCCTGTCCCTCCTCTTGCCTCGATGTCTCGGTGGTGTACTTTTGAAGGCATGAGTAGTCACCATGGAGGTGACAGTTTTTTTAATTTTTATGTGGCCAGACAACTAATTATATTTTCGTAATTAAGACTGCTAATATTTTCATGCATTTTTATCGAGACCAAAATGAATGTTCCAGCAAGCAGACACCAGCACCAGCAAACACCAGCACATGCTGCCAATCTAATACTGAAATTGTCAGGTCGTTTTCAAGTTGACCAGACAAAATCCTAACGAATGGCACATATACTGTACCTCTAACCAACACTGTTTGGATTAAAGAGAAAGAAACAACTCACAACCAGTACAAGCCTTATTATTTAGCACACAGGCAGGATATCATCAGAAATACCAAAGAAGCATGAGGTAAGAGGCTTTAATTGTTCAGTGTTCAGGGTGGTCATAATCATTTGTATAAGTATCTCAGAATATAATAACACCTGTCGAGTGAAAAGAGAAGAGTAAGGTTCGCAGGACAATTTCAAAGTTGGGGGTGTCATACTGAAACATGACTTTAGAGATTATAGTGCAAGGGATGGAAGACAGAGAGTAATATGTTGGGCCTAATCAGTCTCAAATATTGAGGGGAAGAGTGTTAGCCTTGTTAACACAAAGAACAACAGTGGTCAGTGCTGACAAAATAACACTCTACATTGATGGAATCCTCTCCTCTGGCTCCACTCTAAGAGCGAAATAGTAGATTGTTCTTTTCTGGCTTGTTATTGACCTTAGAGACCCCCCAGCCACCTCCCAGCCCCTCTTGCCCTGCCAAATACTGTAAATGAAATACTGTGAAGAGCACATTTTGGCTGTCGTTATGCTTTTAAATGTTATGACACATACGACCAACTTTTTACCAATCACAGTCCAAACCGTGTAACTCTTGTCACGGCCCTTGCATTTTACTCTATGAATGGTGTATAATAAATAAATAAACCTTTTTTCTCCTGATCCTGCTCTTTCCATTTGTCAAAGAAATAGACTATGGTCTATCAGTGTTTCCCACAGGATTTTGTGAGACTGTGGTGGGTGGACCTCCGACTCTCTATGGGGGTCCAGGGGCATTTTGTACATTTTAAAGTTAAATGCATTGATCTGGTGCACTTTGAGAGCAAAATTAAAGAGGCTCAGGGATTAAAGCAAAAAAAAAAA
>NTHP01000166.1:195376-217601 GCA_003416845.1 Oplegnathus fasciatus
AAAAAAAAAGACCAAGTCATACTGCCCATCTACAATTTGTAAAAAAAAGTTACAGAGGAGGTCCTCACTTCAGCCCTCGACATCTGCTAAACAAATAGCACAATATGTAAAATTCAGCTACCACCCCAAGCATAACCATTACTGTTGTTCACTAATGCAGCCATCAAGTTGTAAAAAGGCTTTAACCTACACTTAAATACTCAACACCAATATGCATTGGTTTTAGGAGTGATAACTGAAAACAAATACCACCTGTTATTTGGTATCCATCTTACATTCATTCAGAGAAACTTGTAGGTTTTTGAGCATGAACTACTGCATCATTTGAATGGGACAGGACTTTGACTAGGCCACTCCAATTACACCAAATTCAGATCCCTTGACCACATATGTGCCTCTGTTCACCCTCTAATTTGCCCTACAACCATCCCTCTTGCTTTCAGTTCAAGTGAATGGTGTTTCTCTAAGTCGTTTGTGTACTCTTTTGCAGAAAACACTAATTTGGCAGCTCTGTCTCGTGACAGACAACAGTTGCCAATGGACTACCTGCTGCTTTTTAAAACACACTTTAAAGCGGTTCAAATTTTGTCTATAAATACAAACATTTTATCTTTCTAAATAACATAATGCTCATTATTTTCTGTTTTTATTTCAAAAAAGGAAATTAAACAATAAAAACAGAGATGTTTTAAAAATGCCATTTGCAGTGAAACTAGTAGTAGTTTAGCCATTTATTGGTAATCAAACTGGATCTGTTTAAAATGAGGTTCACTGTGATGCTTATTTTCATCTGCAGCTTTGATGCTGATCACATTGGAATTTTTGCATTGAGGTGTCTCACTGTTACTACACCTCACTGTCAATGATTGTGTACCACTGGCTACACGTAATTGTAAACAGCAACTACGGTACCACTGGGCAATTAAAACACAGTGGAACATGACACTGCTTCTTGTGAGGCACATTGTAATTTCTATGAGATCGAAAACAGCTGTTCACTCTTCACTCTCCAAATCTTCACTCTTTTCATATCTACGGTTACTCTCTAATGGAGTCCATATCATTCAAGACTTGTACAATCGACCTTACCGTTTAGGGGTAGCCTTTGCTGCTGCCTGTTAGCTTAGCTCTGAGCCTAGCCTAGCTTACTAGCTTAGCCTATTCACCCACAGTCAACGCAACCTCGCTAACTTGACTGTTTGGTTTGTTGCAAGTAGGGTGTCTCTAGAGAGACGTGTCCGCCAGTTAGAAAAGCTCATCTCTAAGATGTCACACTCCACACTACACTTCACCTGAAACAACTCCCATGCTGCTCAGGCCTCTAAACAGGGTGGAGGTGTTGCCTCAATCAAATAAAGTCTATTTTCAACCTAACCTCCAAACAGGATATTAAATTTAATTCATTTGAGCTTCTGGTATTAAAACCACCTCCGTCAATTGCTTTGTCCAGAGAAATGGATTCCTCTTGAATCACAATTTTTAGAAGAACTGAGGGATTTTGTCTCAGATCTTATTACTCATTTTGATAAGATCTGTTATTGGCGATTTGAATATTCACTTAAATACGACATCAATCCTCAAAATAAAGCCTTTTTGGCACTTATTGATACTTTTGGTTTCACACAGTTTGTACATGAACCTACACATTGCAGTGGTAACACCCTGGACATGATTCTCTCCCGCAGGATAGAGGGGTCTGCCCTGAATGTTTGTATGGACCACTTTCTAATCAAATTTGAAGCAACACTTGCCTGTCCTTGTAATGCTGGCACTGTTTTTACTTTTACAACTTGCCACATTAGCTCGGCAACTTTAACTGCACTTAATGAACATTTCAGTATTTTCTGATGTGAAATATGGAGTACTTCAGGGCTGTGTGCTTGGCCCTCTGCTTATCTCTTTATATATTTCACCTTTTGGCCAAACTATAACACAGTTTTGGAATAAATTTCCACTGGTATGCTGATGATATTCAGCTATATGTGCCTGTAAGGGCAGACGATCATGCTCAAATTATCAATCTAGAGGCCGGTTTATCCGCTGTGAAATCCTGGATGTCACATAATTTCCTGCTCCTAAATTCTGATAAAATTGAGATGCTGGTCATTGGCCCTGCTCTATCCTTCACTCTCTTTTGATCAGCATATTAAAGAAATCACTAAGATCGCCTTTTTCCACTGATGCAACATTGCTAAAATGAGGTCCTTTCTGCCCATGGCTGATGCAGATTCACACCTTTGTTTAATCCAGACTTGATTACTGTAACATTTTGTTATCTGGTCTGCCGCACATGAGCACTAAAAGTCTTCAAATGGTTCAGAATGCTGCAGCTAGGATCTTAACTAAAACTAAAAAATTTGACTGTATTACACCAGTTTTGGCTTCCCTTCATTGGCTCCCTGTCCATGTCAGATCAGACTTTAAGGTGCTTCTCATGACTTAAAAAACTGTAAATGGGCTCGCCCCTTCACATCTGTCTGATCCCATTAAACCTTATGTCCCACCCTGTGCTCTCCACTATCAGAATACTGGGCTCCTGTCTGTCAGAATTAAAAAGAAGTCAGCTGGCTGCAGGGCCTTTTCCTATCGGGCCCCTTTTCTCTGGAATAATCTTCCTCTTGACATCAGACAAGCTGACTCTGTTGAGGCCTTTAAATCTAAGCTAAAAACTCACGTTTTCACCTTAGTGCTTATCCTTCGATACCTCAGGCCTCGAACCTGTTACCACTTTCCTTCTGGTGGGTCAGTCTCAGTCTCAATGAATCTATTCACATAAGTACTTATAGTCCACGTTTGTCCTGCTGACGAGAAATCAACAAACAACTGTAAACTTTTTTGACAACCACTGCATTTCTCTAACCCTCTGCTGTTTTTGGTTTTGTTTCCTACAAACCACCAAGCTGTGCGTGTCTTTCTCCCTCTCTCTATCTCTTCTCCCTCTCCCTCTATCTCTAGCCTTCTCCTCTTTCTTCTTTCTTCTCTGCGCTGGACCATCGGCCGTCCTGAGACCTCTCTCTCTCTCCAGGCTGTCGGTGCCTCATCCAGACATCGATCTGGATCACCCCCCCCCAGGAGATTCAGCCTCTCTTCTTTTCTCCCTCTCTCCCTAATTTGCACGTTGTCATCTCTCTCTCCCCCTCCGTGTGCTTGTCTGTCTCTCCTATCTGTGTTAACGCAGTGCTTGCCTCTTCTGTGTTTGTGTGACCTGTCCTCTTTCCAGGTCTCCATGGTGGAAAGGAGGTCATGTGGCTCAGATCCTACCTATTGGGCGACACCTGAAGTTGCTCAATGTCTTCCTGGATCCATCCTCTTCACTTTTGTTTTACAATCTACATTTCTGTCATCATAACTGTATATACTGTGATTTTTTTGTTCTTGATCTATTCTGTGCACGCAACATTTATTGCATGTCTGCCCGTCCTGGGAGAGGGATCCCTCCTCTCTGCTCTTCGAGAGGTTTCTTCCATTTTTTGCCTTTTAAAGGTTTTTTGGGGGGGAATTTTTCCTTGTCCGATTTGAGTGGACAGAGGCTGTCGTATGCTGTACATATTGTAAAGCCACTTGAGCCAAATTGTGATTGGTTATATCAGGCTATATAAATGAAATTGACTTAACTTGACTTGAACATACAAACATATGCAAAATTAACTTGATGGGGTTAATGGTGTTATTGATCTGCAGTGTGTTCTGCATCATTTCCACTGTGTTCACATTTCCACATTGTTGTAAAATTAGTCAGTACGAGTGAGTGCGATTACACCGCGAGTGTGTGCATGTTTATTGAGAGTCTTTAAACCTCAGTTAAACCAGGTCTGCAGCATGTTTAAGTTAAACCTCAGATACTGTGACCTGTACAGGTATTTAGGTGTTTTCTATAGGACAAAGCAAATGAGTTCAGACAGGTGCATTTTAAACCGGAACTTCTCAGGACACAGCAATGTGGTTTAAGTGATCATGTAACTTCAACCCAGGCAACACAGGTTTAAACCGGTCTTAAGTCTTAAAGGTTCCCTGTGGAGTTTTAGACCTCCCAGTAGCACCATGGAGCTGTTTTTCTATGAGTGGGTCCCGTTTTGTTTATCTCGTGCACTCGCACATGGATGTACATGCACACAGGCGCTGAAGCAGTACACAGTCCTACCAATGATGTCACTATTCCGCAGATCTACAGGTGGCGGTAATGCAAGAGCCAAGACATGCTGCAGTGCACTAGCAAAGTCAGTGAAAAAGAAGACTGCACGCTAGTATACATGGTTGTAAAAAATGTTGGATGTAAAATAATTGGCTTTGCAAATGGTTTATGATGAAGGAAATGCACTCGACATGTTTGTCAGACCTCAAGGATTAACACAATGTGTTTTGGTGAGTAACAATGAATGTAAACTTTTGTTTGTTTACAAGGAAACTCCACTGGGCACCTTCAAAACCACAGCTAGCTAATGTCAGAGCAATGGCCCTCAAGTGCCCCACAAACGTTTCTCAATGAAACTTGATGCTTTTGTTTATGATGTGGCTCCAGGTGGTCAGCAACGAGATTTACTCATCGTTGCAAGAGAAACATTAAAAAATTACATGAAAAATCACAAGTCCCCCGAAAAATGTTGCTGGACACACCAGTGATGGTTAAACTCTTTCACCACCTCACCTCTACACCACACTAATGACACCCCAGGTTTATAGTATAATTTTACAGGTCACAGAAATTTGGAGCCACCAAAGCTTAAACAGTCTCACACAACATTTCAACCTGTTTCTCTTTCAGTGAAGACATACCACTTTTATTTTTTCAATATACATTTACTTCTAACCATTAATCATAGCATTATCAGCATCTCCTGCACTGATTTCAAATACTTAATTAGAACATGTTGCCTGCTGTTATAATGACCCAATTTTCCCACAAGAATAATTAGTTTCACCTTAATCATTAACACTTTTAGACTCTTTCTTTCTTTTCTCTCTAATCTCTCCATCCATGTTTCTTGCTTTGGAAAGGGAAGAGACCCTTGTTGCTATGGTGATGTGTTGTCATGACGGCAGTGCCCTGTTGACCTTCTGATGACCTTTACCCAATGACACCATTTCCCATGGGAAGATGAACGTGATATTTCTCGCCTCATTTTTTGTTGACACTTTCACTTTCACTCTTCAGTCTTTTTTGGTATGTTTTTGCTTGTGCATACAGTATAGTGTAGCTCATAGAAAAATAGAATGGACACTCCCATTCACTGCAACGGTCTGCTTGTGCCAACACAGAAGAAATCAAACATGCAGCACCAATGTGCAAAATTGGTGGCTGTGACAATGGAAATAATGCGGTTATATCATATCTGTGACTATTCATGTAATCCTTTTTGCAGTCAGCGCAAAACTGACCAGCTGGCTAACATTTTTAAGCCAATAAGGTATGGTAGCCACCATTATTCCTGTTCCATGAGTTGGCCATGAGTTGGCCGTTTTGTCATGTTTCTAGTGTTTTCTTACAAGGAACAGGCTTGTTGTATTTGTATTAAGTGATAGTGTGTAAAATAAGTGATGTGATACAGGAGGATGTTAGCTAATGCACCTAGCTGGCAAATGTTAACAAGTGAGCTTAGCCAGGCTGTGTCTGCTAACGCCTGGGACACCCTGGAGGCGAGCAGCTCGCGATCTGTGATGGTTTTGGCGTCTGTTCTATTTTCTCTGCTGGCCAGAAAACACACTGATAATCTACTATAAACGATATAAATGATATACCTACTGTATATGTTAATTGTATATCACTGAACTACACAACACTGGTAACAAACACTTTGTCTGTACCGTGGCCATTCATTCAGTGTTTTCCTCGATAAAAACTCATTACTATAGGAGCTCCAGAAGTGGACATAAATGTACAGTGTTGTCCAGGAACACATAAAAAGCTTTACGTTATAAATTCATGAGGTTATTACTTGATAAAGATCAGCTCTACGTGTGATTACAAAAGAGCAGAGGAGCAAAATCGCTTGTTTGAACAGCCAGGCTACAGCTCGCACGTGAATTGTCATATCGTGGTGCTTCCGCCTCCTGTGTGTCCCGGGCGTTATACTGCATGATAAACTCTTGTGAACATGATGAACATTAATATATCATGAGCGGGAATTCAGAACAGTGATTAAAACGTTGACTGTAATGCTGTGTTGAAGGTATACCAATCTGTCTGACTTGACATGACAATACATGATGAGATGTCCTGACACAAAAATAACAGCAACAGACATGTCAACTTGTACTATCGCACTTATATTACAGCAGGTTTCCAAAGGCAAAAAGAAAAGCTGCGTTCAAATCATTATTCAGGTTTGAAAATTTGCAATCAGTTTAATTATTGGTTAATTCAGTTTCACTGGTGAGAGTTAGCTTAACTCTCGGGGAAGTTTAACAAGCTAAAATGGCGAGTGGTGGTGTTGGTGTGGTTCATGTAGGGTACACCAACACACACAGTATTAGAATACTTAATGTAGTAATAGGATAGATAAGTAGGTAATCCCAATATTCTATACTTGATCTCTTTTTACTATTAATGGTGAGACAAATTGACTCAGCATGTAATCAGTCTAGTTATGATGGGAATTACACATCTGATGGCATATCAGGCCATAGCATCATCATCTGATCTGGTTCATATATTTATTACAATATGAGGGGATTAATGTGGGGGGAAAAAATCCTCATACATATTTGTAAATCTTGTTTTTATTTGTAGATCATAAAACATTCATTTGTCATCAATATTGGAACTAATTTCTCTCCATACAATAACAAGGAATCAGGGATCAGAATTCAGAATCTCTGACAAAATCAGATGTGGGTAGCCATTCGGACGTCTGAAACCAGAGTACGAAAAAGTGTCATCCAAAATTACACTTATGGATTTGTTCAAATGCACCAGTCTATGAGTAACTGCTAGCTTGGTTAGGTGAACTTTGAACTCGAAAATATAAGAAAATCTGGTAAAATGCAGTAAATTGAGATATTTTTCTGTAATTATTGGCTTGTACATGTATTTTTAAAAAGGGAAAATCATTAGTATTCAGAGATGTTTATCTAACCTCTGAGCCACTGACTCCAAAAATCATGACACACTGATACTGACTCACACACAAAATATCACGTACACATTCGCACACAAGGATTCAGCTCGCTTTGTTGATACTAAAAGCAGAGATATCACTCCAAATCCAGTCCAAATGTTTCCTGTTGCTTCTGGTGTGTGTGTGTGTTGATGAACAGGGCTGAAAATATCTCTTTTTATTGTTGCTGCAATTGCAACGGCAAGAACAATACACATGTCACCCCTAAGTGCACACGACACGCGCAGGCACACACACACACACACACACTTGCATTCAGGGCTTTACACACACTGCTTCCTCGGTTCAAAAAAAAAACATGTAATCACACAAACACACACAAATAAATACTGTACACTGGCATTCACTCAAGCGTGGACAAAAGCACACATGTATACACCCACACGTTGCACACACACACACACACACACACACACACCAACCAACAACAGCCACAGAGACAAAGCCATTCTTCTTGGCTCCAAACTGACATCAACCTGAATCATCGGCGCTCCGGGTGCGTTTCATTCGCGACGGCGTGCAGGGCGTACGGGAGGGAGGACAAGGGTAGCAATCATCCCGATTAGTAGAGCAGTGGAGTAACAAAGTGCTTGACACCTACAGGGCGACATGAGGAGCAGAGAGGAAGACAGAGGGGAGTCCTGTCTCGTCTTGAGTTTCACTCTGACACAACGGGTTCTAAAATATTCTCAGCCAGGCGTGAAGGCAAGAAGAAGAAACGTGTGTGTGTGTGTGCAGGGTGAAGACGTGCGGTGCTCGTTTTGCAGTGATGCCATGATATTTGACCACCTGTGTGGGAGAGAGACAGAAAAGAGTGAAAAGGTGGAAAGGAATAATTGAAGGGTGACGGGGAGAAGAGGCAGAAAAATGAAGTTGGAGAGAAAAAGTTGAGGTGACGCTTAGAAAATAAGATGATTTTTCATCGCTACACCCCTCTTTATCCCCCAACACACACACACACACAGACACACACACATTCCCACACACATATCTGTAGCTGAAGGTGTCATCTTGCTGATCATCACGTGCCTAATTCAGAGGAACAAAACAGGTCAGGACACACAAACTTGCACACTTGCCCACAGATGTAGCTTGACTTGTCATGCTGTGACGCAAGTTTGCTGATCATAACACAACTAATCCTGAGGAACAAAGCAGGTCAGGACACACACACACACACACACACACGTGCACAGAGAGAGTGGAAGAGGAAGGAAGGAAAATGAGACGGTGAGAATCAGCACTAATCAAGTAAACAAATGACTGGCTTACAATCAATGCATTTATCAGAATGTGTCTGTTAGTTATTAATTGCACAATATTATGTAAATGTTAGAGATGAATTTCAGGCTCATGATCTGTAATAATGATAAATTGGGATCCTGTGAGGTGATGTGTTGCACAGTTTTCTTCCGGAACATTCCTCTTTACTTAAAGCAATTCAACCATTACTACACGAATCAATATTTGTAATTTTTCACACTGGGTTACTTTGTTTAGAAATGTATTTGCTTTTACACAAACCAGCAGTGTGATTTGGAAAAACCACACAAATGTGACAACACCACAATTAGCTATTAATGGCTAATTATGGTTTTATTTGTTGTATTTCCCAAATCACTGCTGTTTCCAATAATAACATTTTTGATAGCACCAAGTAGTGGGTGAAAAGATTTCTGGGTGGATTGGGGTTATATGAGTTTATTCTCATTTTAGACTTACCAACACTAACATGTTATGACAAAGTACCAGTTTTTGCCAAATCAAGACTACATTAAACTCCCCCTTGTTGACCTCCAGTGGTTTAATGACTCACCTTGCTGCAGTGATGTACAGGTGTACTCCAGAACACTGTGACATCACTATTGGACCTGGTTACAGGTGCATCGAAGCTAATTTCTGACCACACCCAGCATCGTGTGGGGTCAGAGGTGAAACAGGCCTGAAGGCAGCAAAACACTGCTTTTCAACCCGGTGTTATGTTACTCTTTAAGCTGTCAAAATTCACTTCTCCATCCATTCTTGAACTGCCTAAAAGTATAACAGCATTAACTTGCAAGTTCTTAGTTCATTCCATCTCATCTTCCTTGTTATTTTTTGTTAAAAGCTGTGAATTGGGGAAAATCAGCTGTTCCAAGTGTACTAACCTCTACCAACCAAAATGTTAAGTTTGTAGAGTAATTGTAACCCAAACTCTTGAACCAAAAGACTGAACCAACAAAAATGCCATTGTACTGAAGTTTATTTGCATGTCTGCTAATATGTGTATCATTCTGACTTGCTCTCTTAACATTTCTGCTCTGCATGCACTTGAAAACTTGCTGTCCTGTGTTATACCGGTAAAAGGCTTACAGGCGTAAAAAGTAGGTAAGTTTACACGTTCCTCGTGAAAAACTACGGCTGTCTTGACCATCAGTCAAATTGCTTTTCAGAACAGGGAGAGGATGCAAATGGTCTGAAGGAAAGTGTCATCTGGCCACACCAAGACAGCACACCACAGCAACATGTAAACAATTAGTTCATCTTTGATTACATAACTATTTATGATGGACCTTTAGGCACTTTGAGCATGACTCTTGCTTGGAGTTCAGTCTCTGGAGGTTCCTGGTTGCACGCAGCTTGGGACCAGTTGCATGCAGGAATGAGGCATGACAATAAAAAGATGTATAGTATGAAAGAAGGCATTAAATCTCATGAGATTAAGTGTGAATAAAACTGGCTACTTTTGTCACGTCAAATACGCTGACTTCATGTTCATTAGCACTTTTTAAAAATCCATTTTACAATATACTTGGAATCAATTTCTTTGGCTTCCTCTCCTTTTAAGGTGACATCTTGGTTGTGCGGGTGCAGGTTTAGTTGATGTTGGTAGACTAGGCAGGCATCACAGCGTTGGGGCTGGATGACCTGAACGGTCATATGATGCTTCTGGCATCTCAAAACACCGTGTCCAATAATCTTCTGCCAGCTGTCTTACATTTTCACTGATGGCGGTCAACCCTGACCTTGCTGCTTGCTCCAGCCATATAAAGACTGTTGTTGTCATTTTTCCTCAGGGAAGTCATTTCGCTTTATGTGACGTTGAACTCACCTCACTGGAGACTGAGAAAGGACTGATTGTTGTTATTTCTCTGACCTGCACTTCTCTCTGTAGCTGCTTCTCTCATTGCAACATAAAGCTGAGGGACTGAATTAAATGATTGAATTCATGTTGAGAAAACAAACCTGTATTATTTTTATGACTTCTTTATGTAGAAGTAATTTTTGTTACTACAGAATATTTTTTTTTTCATCTGGTCACTTTCAGTTCTTGACTGGTTTTGGTAATGGAACTTTAGTTTCAAATGATTACACAATGTGTAACCTCTATCCTCCAAAACCTTCCATACTCTGTGTTCGGGTAGTAGGTGCAGCTGCATCTCCTTCAGTGAGGTTCTGGCTGCTGGATGCCCCCTCCTGTCACCAAACCGCCTCTTCATGTTATTGCCAACTTATGTTTGGCTCTCCCTCTTACATCATTACATCTCTCTCTGCATTGAACTACAGTTCTTAAGAGGCCAGAGAAACTGCTTGTTTGCAGTGCCATATATTCGCTCTTGGCGATTTTGCACTTCCTGCACAAGGACATCAGTTTCTTTCTGGGAGTCAGAGTGCCCTTCCATCACCAAACTGACAAGTGTCCTTGTACAGCACTTTTAAAGGAGAGGGAAAGAGGTTATTTGATTGGTGAGTGCGACACCATCCTAATCCCACCCTATTACTGACAAATGCTGTGCTACACTACCCGCTACATCTGCACTTGCCTTAAACTGAAATTTATTATGAACAAAAATTTCCAGATTAATTGTGTGAACTTCGTCCAGTAAGTGACTGAGTTAGCTTGGAGCCCGCTAGCACTAGAAAGCTATTGTGACTGACTAGTGCTGGTACATTCCTGGTTAGCATGTTAGAGCTCAGCTCAGGAGCTACAGTAGTTCGCCAACTAGCACTGGAAGTAGTCACTGTGTCACCAAGCTTCCACAGTGCCACAGCGACTTTATACTTAAGCAAAAAGTCGGGAGGAGGCAGAGGATGGACGCCACAAAGCACATGACTCTGACACCCAACATGAGGTTTGCATGCAGTGACTATTTTGACATTTAATCAACATTTAATCAACTCTAATCTTACTGAACTGTATCTGTAAAATATGGCCTTACATGAAGGATTGTGAAGTAATAGCCTACATAAAGTCATATTTCCATATAAACAATCCATTTTGCTACGTCCTACAAAATACACAAAAATGATTCAACCTTTACCCAGTTCTGCTCTACAGGCTCATTGTCCTGCAGGAACAATCCACTGGTGCACAGGAAGTGATCGGTTTTAAAGTTTCTAACAGCAGCAAACAGCGGTGTGTTTGGAATCGGAAACTCAAACTTCAACAGAAAGGCCAATAAAAGAGACAACACACCACTGGCCCTGCTGTTTGATTGATGAGGATGCAGCTCAGAAACACCACAGCAATGTGTGCTTGAAACCAAAAATGAAGACAAAGATTATAAAACTGGAAAATTTCATGGATTTTCCTTTTTATAGTGGAAAAAGTAGAGTCTGTCAAAAGTGTTCAATTTCCATGTTGTTTGTCCCACTTCCAACACAACCTTTAGTCACAGAGTGATGATTTTCCCTCCAATTAAAGTCAGCGAATGTGATATCCATTGCTTTTTGTCTTCCTTATTTCCTCTCACTCTTTTTCTGTTCCGCCTTCCTCTCATTTTCCCTCCAACTTTATTTATCCTCCCTCCCTCCCCTTCTGTCTTTTCTACTCTTCCTCTTTTCCAAACTAATTATCTCGATCTATCAGACACTCACAGATTACTGTCTACCATGCTGAGAGAAGAAGGGTAAAAAGAGAATATGGAATAAGGAAAAAACAAGAAAACACACTATAAGAGTGGAGAGAGGGCGGGGGGCAGCTGCTAAGAAAAAGTAAAGAGTGAGTAAAGTGGAGAAGTCAGAGAAGTGACAGTTAAAGTAAATAAGACAGATCGTGAATCCTCATGCAGCTGGCCTCTGCAAATCTCATCTCCTCCTATCTGCCTCCAATGTGATCATTATGTCTGTCTCTGTACCTCTGTATCTACTCATTTTCTTCCTTTCCTCCACTCCCGCTCTTTCACCAATCCTCTTAACAATAATTATCTATCGCTTAACCTGTCTGTCCTGTTTTATCTGTCTAAGCTATCTAAGCTTTTTTGCATCTTTCATCCCTCCATTTTTCCGCCATGTGCCAGACTTCCTCTGTGTCTAGGTTCCTTCTTTCTCTCCACTGAGTGCGCCAGAGAGAACAAGACACTCTGTACTCTTTTCCTGCCCTGGAAGCCGTAATGAAACTTTAATTAGCTGTGTTTGTTTAAGCGCAGATTCAGGTGTAAGAACGATGTCATCAAAATGTATTCTCTGCCCCCGGGGATGCTAACCAGGGCTGGGTGCACGGTGCGCGACAAAAGCTGGGATGTAGATCCCGCACTGGTTGGTGAAATCAGAGACAACAGCTTCCTGTTGGACTTCCATAACCATGTGCGGCTCTAGAAATCCAATTTCTTTCAAGCATGTTTCATTTTCTCTGCACAAAAGTTTTACATTGCGAGGAAATTGAGCAAAAGGTCTGAGAGCTGCGAAGTGCTGTACTGCAGCCAATGAGAGCCTGCGAAGAACTCAGGCAGAAGAAGTGGGCGCTGTATTTAGAAATTGCAGGTTTGGTTATTTTTATAGCACTAGAAGTACAGTATAAAAAACAAGCAATGCCCAGACTCTCTGGAATACACAATCCATAATGTTTGTGTTTCTCCAGCAACACTTACCTTGAAATGTGGCTTATGGTCCTTGTTTTCTTTTTTCGCTCAAATAAGCGCGTAGGCAAGAAAAATAACAAGCTGTTGCTCCATGTCATGCTCTCTTTACATTGTGAAGTTACATCAGGAATCATGCAGAGTTCAGCAGCGTTTAACCTATAAAATCCAGACTGCCTCATAATAGCTGCATACATTATACATTTATTCACAGATTTGATTTTTCCCTGAGGTGACTATTCAAAATGAAAATTATTAGTCCCCAAATGCTCATGTTGACCTTATGGCAAGCTTTATACCATAATCTATATACATATGGTATGTCCAAAGGTGATGGACTTCTTGGTGAAACTCTGTCTACCATCTGTGATAAATGTATTCCCTTTTTCCCAAAAGTGCTGTATGATGGCAGCAATTTGGAACTACCCCTGTCACAAAAGAGACTGCAGTTAGCCGGTCTTACATTAGGCAAAACAATTATAGTATGTAGCTGGAAGCCACTGAAAACATTATCCAAGCAGGAATGGCTGCTTTCATTTTTTAATACAACATCTCCCAAAGGCTCTACAGCAAAAATGGATGGAGCTGAAATCTCAGACACTGGATTCTTGGAGGCTGCGTTGTTGAGGATTGGGTCATATGTGTGATCGCCTGCTTGGGGCTGAAATGGGGAAAGAAAGGTGTGGTTGTGGGAGGCTTTCTTCTGTACTAAAGGATCTATACAAATCTGCTTATTCTTCTCTTTCACTTACAGTTGACATGTTTGTACGCCATTGTATGTGTGTTTGCACATATATGTGGTTTTGTGCCTGAATGTATTGATTTATGTTATTGTTACTCCCCATGCACTATAGGTTTGAGCAAACTCTTGCACATGTGCTCAGCATGTATTTGGGAAAAAGAAATATTCTACTTAACCTTGTTCCATTTTATTTAAGTTTGAAAATACTAAATAACTGACCACAAAAATACAAGCCACATTGTTTAATGTCACACCAATGTGCTGGTGGCACAACAAAGTAAAGAGAGAAAGTCGTGAGAGCAGTGCAGCAATTTGGAATTTTGACAGTTTTATATTGTGCTTTGGGCTTAAAGTTTAACAACAGTCTGTTTGCAATATCCTCCCTCTCCAGAACTTGGACTTAAATGTCTGGATCTCCTGGTGTCACTGTGGCTTAATGGATTCACATTGCACCAAAGGTTGGTGCAATGTTATAGGTTTAACATTTGCTCTGAAGCGGCTATGACGACTCTGTATCACCTTTTAATGCCTCTCATGCCGTCGCTGAGCCACACTCAAATGCACTTGTCATTCCACACGTCACGTCATTAGCAGGACTGGCATCTTAAACTGTCCTCTACATTTGCATTGTGTCCCACTGAGTAGGATTTGGATTGCTTTTGTGTTTGTCATTCTTTTCCCCCTGCAAACAAACCGAGTTAAAGCTTTGAGAGTTCCCAATGACTCATGGAGAAAAGAGTAAAACACACTCAAACTCCTCAGAAAAGCAAGACAGAAAACTCTCAGGAAACTCTTTACATGCTTTTACTCATATTATCACCAGTGTAAGACAAGCTACCCTATTGATATTTAGCAACTTTAGGAATAGTTTAGAAAATCTGCTTATTCGAGCGTTAGATGAGAAGATTGACACCACTCTCATGTCTGTGCGATAAGGCAGTAGGTGATTAGTTTACTGTGGCTTAGCATAAAGATCAAAAATACGCCTACCAGCACATTTAAAGTTTAAAGTTGGTGGTTTCACAGAGAGTTACAGCACGGAACAAGATGCAGCATATCGATTAGTGAGCTTTAAAACTGTTGGTAGGTGTATTTTTGGACTTCTAAGGCAGAAGGCTAACGGTTTCCCCTGTTTCCAGTCTTTATGCTAAGATAAGCAACTCCCAAGAAAGCGAATAAGAATATCTGTACTTATTTCTGTCATTGTGCTGCTGCAACAACCAAATCCCGCTGGGGATCAACAAAGGTTTATCTTATCTTATCCAACCATGTCTCATTATTTAGTCATTAGAAACTTTACTCATCATATTGATTTTTAGCTGCAGTATGCATTTCCTTCTCCCGTATTCGCTGCAAACCATGCGGTACGCAGTATGGCTGAACTATGATCACGAGGCATTTTATGGAATCTGATGAGCACCTTTATGTCACAAGTGTCTGAAAAATAATCTAGTATTTCTCAAAACGGCGGGGTGTTCACTTTGAAATGCACTTGCATATTGATGGTTATGGGATTGTAAAGCTGCTTGAGGGCCAGCAGTAGCAGACTGTGATTGCAGCAGGCAGCTCCAGCTGCGAATGTGTGTAATCATGTGAGTGCAAAGCCAGACGTTGGTGAGGAAGAAGAGCTGTGTGCTCGGTAAGCCTTCTCTGGAGGAGGGAAGCTTTTTAAGTCAAACTCTCAATCCTATTTTGTCTGAAATCTTCCCCTGTAGGCTGGTGGGTGTGTGAATGATACTATTACCTCCCTTTTTTCCTTTTAGATTTAATCTCCTGTCTGGACTTGTTGCATTTGGTTTTTGATTTGTGAAGATTGCATTTCTATCAACATTCTATTATTTTATCTGAGCATAATAACACAAGAGAGAGGAAAGTAGTTGCTATGGCAGCAGAGATAAAAAAGCAAGATTTTTAGCTTTTTGTTTGAAATGATTTTACAAGTCAGGATGCTACTCTTTGACATCAGGGTACATTTTTGATTAGATATAAAACTTTGAACTTTAATTTGAAAGTTCAAACATTAGATGAGGTCACAGACTCACTTTGGTTCAGCTCCAGGCTGATACAACAGATTGGCTCCATTTGCATTTAGGTTTGAAGCTTTGGAAGATAGCTGCTGTTAACCCATAAGTAACAGTTGTTTAGGCCTGAATAACAGAATGAATTCATTGAGTGCTACTCCCCTTAGGGGAGGCTCTGTAATTTTAATGTAGATTTAGAAAACACATTCTTTGAAAGAATGGAAAGACTTTAAAGCAGCATTGACTGTTTGATAAACGGATTAGCAAACAGTTACAGAGCATCGTTAGCAAGTCCAATATTCACTCATTCACTGGCTCTGTTTTGATTTCCACCAACTCCTTAGGAAAATATCTGTCTCTTTAGCTGCTAAATAAGCTCACTAGCTAGTTGCTAACTGTCTGTCTGATGGTTGGTGCTGGGAAGGTCGCTCATGATTAGTTTATCAGAGATAAACAGGTGCCTGCTGCAGCTAGATACAAGGTAGATTAGAGCGGTGAGACGGAACTAAAACAGTAAGGTTAACGGCCGTAAAACCAAAACAATGAGCTGAACAATACTAAAAGGCTTCCTCAGGTTGCAGAATCAGGTGGTAAGTCTCTGTGGGTTCTCCACTAACAGCAACTCCTTTCACACTATAAGTCATCATAATTTAAAATATGAATTAGTGCAGCTTTACCTTGTCTTTACTGGAACTATTATAATACTTTTGCTGGATTCATATTTTATGAACAACACATATGTGATCTATGTGGAACTGCTTCACTGACAGTAAAAGAGAGACTTATTCTTGCATTCCAAACAAGCTTCGTTTCATAGTGTTTCTAAGGACAGTCCAACAAAAATGTGCTCGTATCCATGTAAAATCACACCGGGAACAGTGTCTGTAAATCAGTCCTCCATTCAGTATTAATGAGCCAGCTCCAGGATTTGTGTCTTTATAAAATCACCTGAGAGTCTTGGCTGTTGGGTTTCTAGTTTTAGAAAAAGCTGGGAACAAACGAGAGGACTTTAAAATTCTGCCGAACTGTGCCCAGGCTCGCCATCATGTAATAACAGACTTTTGGAGAACAGAGGAGTCTCTGTTCAGATCAGACTTGTACCATTCACCAGCTCAAACAGTGTATTCTCATTTGTACAAATAAAAGAATATTTAATACAATTTGATAGCACAAATATTAAAATCTTTAATCTCTGCATATCGCAGAGTGCTTGTGTTTCCAGCTTTAGGAAATCAAAAATCAACAATTCAAAAGTAAAGCAATACCATGTTTCAAAGAGGTACCCTGCACCACTGCATGAAATGAGTGAAATCTGGACAAGACACACCAGACTTGTAGAGTTTTTCCCAACTGGAATTTAGCCCTCTACTGTACTTAATTGGATCTACTGCATTTACAAATATGTAATTTGATTGGTTGCTGGTTATTTGCGTTGAATGAATAATTATAACATGATGGAAATGTGATGATAAATTTATCAATAATACAAATATACTATAACGCATTCATACACATGTATACAGACAGACACAGACAATGAGTCAAGGGCAACAGTTTGCAAATGATAGACTGTGTGCATTGTGTGCATACCAACAAGTCCTCCGAATGAGACAACAAAATAGGCAGTTTCTCCACACCCTCTAGAATGACACATACACATGTATTCTGATCTGATGCCCCTATCAGCAGGATGCAGCCTGATCTCACACAAAATACGTGAAATGACCACGACCTCTTAAAGCTCGAAGATTTTCATTTCGTTGACTTTCATGGCACCTATGGCGATAATCGGTAATTGCAGGTGTGTTTTTTGGGCCTCACTTAGGTTTCAGTTTCACTTTCCTCATCTGTAGTTATTGACCTTTTCTTTGTTTGATTGGCCATAACAACTGTTTACTCACAACGCTAGGAGACACTGGAAACAACAGTACAACATGCCGCTTCACACACAGGTGAGTTGAAGAGCCAGGTCAAAAGCCTTGTTAAAAGCCTAACTGTGCGCCGCTTGTGATTTTTCCGGGAAAGTCGCTCCCGACACCCGGGTTGTAATACTGCTAATGCTGCAGGCTTTCATCAGTGGGCCGACTACACGTAATGTGTTAAAATTACGTGTGGTCAGCACGACTTCCAAAGTAATGTATTTGAATTGGACGATTCTTTCGTGTCAGCATCACGTTTTTGTGTTACGTCAGTAGTATAAAGAGCGTGAAAGTCTGCTGATGGATGGGTCAAACACAGGACTTGAATGCCGGACACTGGAGTTTGTGTCCCGTGTGAAACAAAGTCAAATATCCCTTCCCATGAATCTTTTCCTAAACCTAATCAAGTAGTTTTGGTGCCTAAACCTGACCAAATCGTTTTAACCAAACTGCAGCTATCTTGTTCTCCCACTTGCCCTTTGTATTGGAAATATGTGAAATGAGCACGTCCTCATTACGTGCTGGTGTCACATAATTTTAACACATTACGTGCCACCACCACGTAATGCGGTGTGAAGAGGTCGTGGTCATTTCATGTATTTCTGCGAGATCAGGTTGGCAGGATGACATCATCTGCTTAATGATGTGACAACACTATGGTTAAGGTTTGGTGAGGTTTAGGCACAAAAATGACTTGGTTAGCTGATGTCTAGATGTGCTGTTGGCCACAAATCATTTCCCAACCTTTCATAACCTGTAGAGAATAAGAAAAAGCTTGATATGCAGATGGGCCATTTCCATGTGCTCAACATTCAGTAAAACCAGCCTGCTGCTGGCTATTGAGGAGTTTTAGTGGAGGAATCGGATGACAGCATTAATGTTCCAGATCCAGCAAATTTGCAGCACTTTAGGACTCACTTCTCAATTATCCACAACTATCTACAGACCTTGAAATCAAAATGTGGGGAACATGCACTTTAAAAGCAACTCAGTTTTTTATCTAATCCCACATCATTCTCTGTGAGGAGATAAAAGATTTTCTATGATATATGAATTATGCTTTGGGTAACTGTCTGTGGCTGCATGAGTGTATCTTCTAGGCCAAACAGAGACAAAGCATTTGACGCAGTATGTGAGTGTAAAGCTCTTTTAGTTATGCTGAAATGATGCACAGTACTGAGTTTGTGTATTTGCATGTGCACACACATGCATATTGTGCCCATGTGTGAGCCACATGCAACAACCATGTACCTTTTTTCTTGCACGTCTGCTTGCACATACAGGTGTCAACTTGTATGCCCCAATGTGTGTGCATGGTAGTGTTTTGCTTGTGGTCTCTGTATGTGCATTTGTGTGCGGGCAAGGTGATGGAAGAGACAGAGGACAGGCAACGGTGTGAATAAGCCCTCAGTGTCACTTCAACTAAACAGTCAAAAAACTCTACGCGGACTAACAAAGTTAACTTGGACAGGAGAGGAGAAGAGGGGACATGAGAGAATGGGGGTAAAGTGAGGGGGCAGTGGGGAGGAATTGAGAGGAGGAAAAAGGGGGAGGACAGAAAAAGATAAATCTGCGGAAGAGACTATAGATGTTAGGAAAGAAAGAGAAAAAAGCAGAATAGAAAAGGGCATGGGTTGAGGAGAGGATTGGGGAGGAAGGGGGTTTATCAGAGAGGAGGAGTGTAGGGAGGGGTGAGGAGGAGGGAGAACAGAAGAGGAATTGAGGACAACAGGGAGGAAGAAGAAGAAGAAGAGGAAAGGTGAGTGGAGGAGACAACATAAAAAGGACAAGGCAGGAGGTGTCACATGCAGCGTTTTGCTTGTGTCAGGCCGAGTGTGAGCACAGTGTGTGTGTTTGTGTGTGTGTGTGTGTGTGACGAGGGGAAAGGTTGACAGGTTTATGATGTCATCAGGTGACATTTAGTTGACAGGGGCCACGCAACAGATGGGGCTGGGGGTTGAGAATGAAAGTGTGTGTTTGCGTGTCTGCATCTTTACCTATGTGTGGTCATGTCTGTCTACATTAGTGTGTGTATGTGTGTGTGTGTGTGTGTGTGTGTGTGTGTGTGTGTTAAGCACAGGGACACCTTTGGTTTCAGAAGTGATGACGCTAATTGGCCCAAAAGGTTGCCAGGTTCAAGTTACACGTTCATCATTTGGGTATCACGTCTGCTCGTGATCATGGTCAAAGTTTTCAGGTACGCTTCAGTGATGTGAACTCTTCTTCTTTTAGGAGTCCGTCCTTCAGAGTTTCTTCTTGAGACATGTACAGGATGCCGAGTTCAAAGGACACAGCTGGAAAGAAGAAGAAGACCAGCACCATAAGTAACAATTCATGTATTCTGGGGTGGATTTAGTGATTTGGGTGCCACGTACAAACTCAGGCACAGGGCCTCCCTCGTGCCTTATTGTCACCCTTTACCCTGATTGAGAATGTTGATGGTATTAAGGAGGAAGTACTCACTTACTCAAGTATTTTATTATATGATTTATCCTCATGTAATATCTAAATTTTCTCCTGCTTGTATTTGACAAAAGTTCCGAGGGAAATATTGTCCTTTTTATTCCTCCATTTTTATCTGACAGCTTTAGTTAGTTACTTTTCAGACAAAAGATATGACCTGTTTAAATCAGTGGTAGAATGTAACTGAGTACATTTATTCGAGTACTGTACGCTAGAACCATTTTGAGGTACTTGTACTTTACTTTGGTATTTTCATTTTATGCTTAATTGACAGCTTTAATTACCAGTTACTTTGTAGGTTTAGATTATTAATACAAAATATATCAGCTAATGAATTATGATATATTATAGTTAAAATGAGCTCTATCTTTACCACCTGGAACACTGAAGGTGACGAACACATTAATGCATCAGTAATTATAATTCAATAATATAATATACATTATTCTGAAATGGGCATTCTGCATAATGAGTAATTTTACTTTTGGTACTTTAAGTACGTTTTGATGCTAATACTTCTTTTTGTAGTTTTTGTAAAATTTAGACTTATAACAGAGTATTTTTACACTGTAGTATTGTTACTTTTACTGAAGTAAAATATCTGAATATTTCTTCCATCACTGGTTTACATGATGCAAAGATCTTGAAGAAACAACCCAACAGTATATAAATAATTAGTTCCAACTCTCAACCAGCTGCAACATTAAAATCAGAGCTGCAATGGTCAGATAATCGATAGAAAATCTATTTAATCGTTTCTGTTATTTATCAATCAAAAATGCCAAACACTCACTGAGGACAGCTTCTCAAATGTGAGGATTTGCTGTTTTTCTTTGTCATATACAAAAGTCAATTGAATACGAAGGGAACATTCTACTAAATTAGCACTTTTGGGTACTTTTTTTTTTTTTTCAAAACNTTGGTAACAGTGCCAGTGCTTATTTGTTCCCAGGCATTTGTATATTCATGTCGTTCATAAAAATAAGGAAAGGCGTCCATATCTTATAAAAATCCTCAACTTTCCCTCTTACTATGAAGGTCAATTTTTCTAGTGCCAGACTGCAAGACATCTCCTTAACCCACTGTCTAGAATCAGGTCTCTGAGTATCCTTCCAAGTCAAAGCAATTACACGTTTAGCTTGCAACAAACAGAAATTGATTAGTTTGCGTTTCTTCGTATTTACTGGAAAATCTTCAGGGTATATGTGTAACAAACACATTTTTGCTTCAATGGGAACAACACTATCTGTCAGTTGAGAAGTGAGCTCCAGCACCTCTTTCCAGAATACCTGGAGTTTTCGGCATTCCCACATACAATGATACAGAGTGCCAATTTCTTCAGTGCACTTATTACAAGTGTCAGGGATCTCAGGGTTAAAATGATGTAATTTAACCGGAGTAATATAAGTCCTGAACAACCACTTATATTGCAATAATTTGAGTCTGGTATTTATAGTTTGGGTTTGGGCATTAAGACATGCCTTCTCCCAGTCCTCTACAGAGATGTTTGCCTGAAGATCAGTTTTCCATGCAGCTAAATACGAAATTGAGTTCTCTTTGGAGCCTGCTAATAGTATATCATAGAACTTTGACAACTGTCCTGTCATATAAATGGTTAACTGAATTTTTCAAGAGTGGACAGTGTAGGTTCTAAGGTGGTTCTAATTTGGGAATATATAAAGCTTCTAATTTGCAAGTACTTAAAAAAGTGCTTTCTGGGAAGTTNCCGTTTTGTAAGTATTTTGGTTGGCGCAGAGTAAAGGAACAGGTGCAGTGGCAGTTCTAATGTGTTATTTTCTATCTCTATCCAAGCTGGGACCTCCGTTGTGAGAAAGTAATACATGGCTGCACGGAGTTGGGCTGCCCAATAATAAAGTTTCATATGAGGCAGTCTTAGTCCCCCACATTCATATGGTAGGTGTAAAAAGGAGAGTCGCAGCCTAGGACGCTTATTATTCCATATAAAGCAGGTGAAGTTTTTCTTAAGCGTGGAGAAAAAAGAGGCGGGCAGAGGGAGTGGGATAGACTGAAAAAGATATAAAAATTTGAGCAGGATAGACATCTTAATAATGTTAAGGCGTCCTATCATAGAAATAGGCATTGAACTCCATTTCTCCAGAGAATCCCC
>NTHP01000166.1:219542-247530 GCA_003416845.1 Oplegnathus fasciatus
TGCCTTCTCCCAGTCCTCTACAGAGATGTTTGCCTGAAGATCAGTTTTCCATACAGCTAAATACGAAATTGAGTTCTCTTTGGAGCCTGCTAATAGTATATCATAGAACTTTGACAACTGTCCTCTGTCATATAAATGGTTAACTGTGAATTTTTCAAGAGTGGACAGTGTAGGTTCTAAGGTGACTTTTGGGTACTTTTGATAGTTTGCGGAGATTTTGCTGATAATATTTCTGTAACTGAATTGAGTGCAGGATCTTAACTTGTAATAGAGAATTTTGAGATTGTATTAGCCTATTTTTATTTAAAAGTTCTTCCATACTGGAACGAGTGTGCTCCGTTTCTCTCTTCTTGAATGCAGGTTTTTTTTGTATCATCATCATTATCTTTGTTTGGGGGCTGTGATGTCATCTTTCAAACTAGCTTAAGTGTCAGTGTTGTCTAGGGTTTCAACCTTTACTACAAAGTTCTCGCAAAGTCTTACAAACAGGTGGATCTGATCATGAACCCTAAAAACCCTAAAAATGATCATCTCATCTTACAGAGCTTTCCAATGAATTCTGTACTTGTTTTTTCATTATTCCTTACACTCTGTAATCTCCTTACATGTGTCCAACCTGTAAACAACATCACAATTGTTTCGTTGTTTGTTCATTTGAATTCAAATACTGCAGCACGGCTCATTTTAGCCTCCACGTCCATCATTAGGGCTGTCTCTGTTCTTTTTATTTGTTCATCAACTATAAAATGCAGTTTTCCTTTTCCTGTGGTTTAATACAAACTTCAAGATTTGTTTGCATAACAAACAGGCACTTCTATTACATTGTGTTTATATTTAGTCTTTTGAATATATGGAACCCCAGGTAGGTACATAAAACCTGGAAAAATAACTATAAGAGATGTTGAACTTGTACAAATTGCAGTTACAATACAGCATCACACAGGGCACACAGGGCAAAACAATCAAGTGCACCTTGAGTCATTAGCAAAGTCATTATGTTTTAATTGATGTCAGTACACAGAACCTTAGAGGTTTCCTACAGCGTTTGAATAGGACTGATGTGGTTTGTGTTCAGTTTGAATTAATAGTAATTCCTGCTACCTCAATGCTGTAGCCACACTGAAACAATTTGAGCTTAATCATTTTAATAGATTCTCGTATCTCAAACAAACAATAAAGTTTTTCAAAAATGTCTCCAGAAGGATGTAGCAGACTGATGGTCAAAGGCCTTTAGCAGCCACTTGGGCTTCAGCATCATTTTTTGGCCTGTTTGAGCCTGTAAACCATCCTTTTCCCAGCCAGTGTTGCCAACCTATTTCCAAGGAAAGTAGTTATATGCTTCTCAGACGATTGCTACAAAATGCACAAATGTTCATATTCATGTATTCGTTTCTGTCTGCCTTCCCACTGGACATCAGAGGAGTAGTCATGTTGTGTAGATTTACATCAGTTGAACAGATTTGTCACCGAAAATGCTTTGGGAGAGAACACATTGACACTGATCCCTATTTTCAGAAAAGTTCCTAATTTGTTACTAATTGCTGTAACAAAGGAAATCTGAACGGTTACTAGCAGCCTTCAAAGGAGCTCTGCAGTGCAGGGAAGTTCACAGCATGATGTTCTCTTCTTTTGTTACTACCCTTACTCTGTGAAGTAATACAATCTCACTGAAAATATCAATTGTTAGAAAAGGATGGTACTAACTAGTCCTCCGAATTAAACAACAAATTATGCCATTTGTCCATGCCCTCTAGAACAACACATAGAAGCATTTTCTGATCTGACGCCCATATCAGCAGGATGAAATCATTGTCTGTGCATTTCAAAACCCTTACTAATCACTGTTGGAAAATAAATCTCTTGTATCGTGGCTTGGATTAGATCATTTGGCTTAACTAAGGTCTCAATTACTTTGGTGAATTCAATGTTTTCATAACTGATAGAGATGATGCAGAAATTACAGATTAAAACCCAGAAGAACATCCATTTTATTCAACACTTAAGTAGAGTAAATCCAACACAAAGGCTCGTCATCACAACACAATAAATCTGCAAGACAATGATACAGTGCAAACATTCTCTCATTTGAAGGAATAAACATCTACTGGAGAGTGAAATATTTATCACATTTAGTGTGATGTGAGGCAAAGATTTCATGAGCTTTTTTCAGATTTCATGCTGTGTTTTAGTTACAGTTTACATTTGGGGCCCAGATTTAGGAATAGATAGTATTGTTTATATGTACAAGTGAGAGGACGTGTGTGTCCTTAAATGTGGGTCTTATTTGTCTTACTGAAGAGTAATTTATTCATAAGTTACATTCTTAAAATAAATGAATATCTTCTTTCTAACAAATGACAGAAACTACAGTATGTTCACACGTACTGCACAGAAGAATGTGTGACAATAGATCTGCCCCTCTGTCTCTCTCCCAGATGCTACCAACATATTCACGTCTTTGGGGTATTTCCTTGTTTCCTTCCTCTGTACCAGTATTTCTGCTGGCTGTGAGGAGGAGACAGCTCAATGGTTTGGAAACCGGCTAAAATGATCCCCCAGGGTGATTACAGGATAAAATACTGGAAAATATTGTAATGTAGGCTACTGTGGGACATATTTTGAAATGCACAGAGCTGCAGTTTTATTAGAATAACCGTAATAAAAGTCTATCTCAAAAGAAATGTGTTTCACAGTGGAAAACATTGTAATGAAACCTTACAGCGCAGCCCTCCACTCATACATTTCTGTCTGTTTTGCTTAGAAAAAGCCACCAAGCACCGAGAGCAGATGCATTTTTCTGAATGACGTCAATGTAACTGACATTTCCATTAATATATTCTCATTGTTTAAATGCACGCTGTTTTTATCATGTAAATATCATCACAAATGTACGCTGTGTATACTGTATATACTGTCATATCCACCTACCTCATGTATATAAAGCAACCTGTTACAGTAATCATATTTATTTCAGCATCCTTTGCACTCTGCACCATTGCACTAGTCTTACTGTCTACATTTGTTATTGTTGTTTTTTATACAGTACATATATATACTTTTTGATATATATTTATATCTGTACATAGTAGTTTAATGTTTATGTTTGCCTTGAATAGCTGGTTGTCCTTGTTTTAAGCTGTATGTATGTCTATTTCTGTGTAAGTACATTAAGAGCAACGGAAAACCGGAGTTATCCTTGTAGCTGTACACATAAGTGGCCAATAAAGCTGATTCTGATTCATTCAGTATTTATGTGCTTAATAAAATGATTGGTTAAGGCTCTGTGTGTACAAGGTTTTGACATACAACAAATCCAACAGTCCATCCTTTGACAAAGAACGACCTGTGCTGAGAGCTCGCCGTCATTATTGCTTTAATACCGTGCTTTCTACTCAAGCAGCAGTTATTTTGTGTCGGGCCACAGAATGCATTATTGTGCTAGTACCACTTACAAAAGGAAAACGTACAAAAGGGAAGCTGAAACATGTGCAAGTATTGTTGTTGTTGATTACCTGCAGTTTAATATACCTTGCACACTGATTTCACCACACTGGTGGTTAAACTGTGGAGTGGAACTATGTTTGTCGTGTCCCAGTGTAAATATTTTCCGTGGGCATGGTGTAATTGTAATTATTAGTGGAAGAACATGCTCCATGTAAATACAGCTACTGAGTGTTTGCAACAGCCACTGTACAAGCTTTCATCAGCTACTGTATGTACTGTATATAAAATCACTGTGTTACATTAGTCAGCGATGGACAGTAGAGCTGAATTTATGTATGTTGCAGATTATTCATATCAAATAATTTAAACCAGCATTAACTGATTTTTTGGCCACTTATGGGGAAGCTGTAAAGACGATCACATTTTAAGTTGATATTGGTGAACTTGTAAGCAAACAGTTGCCTATTTACTCATCCAGCAAACACAGAGCAACACAAGCATTAATTTGGAGTTGTGTTTGTGTCCACCTGATGAATGTCAGTCAAATAATCACTCTCCCTTTAGCTCTGGTTTGCTCTCTGTGAACTTCTACCAAATATCTGGCTCTTTAGCTTCTAAATGATGCAGTATGTTCACCAGCTAGTTTCTAACTGTTTCTAAACAAGACAACAAGTGGCTAAAATGACGGCTGTTGCTGACAGATGCTATCAGCTGTGGCTAGCTAGCGTAAGCTAATGAAAGAGCCTGTTAAAGATATAATCTCAAAGATTTTCATTTAAATAAATGTCTGTTAAATCACTATCTATCATCGAATGAAGTAACACAATGGTGATTGAGCCTATGACTCACTGATGAAAGCCCTTGCATTTCTGTTTTTGGCAGTATTACGACCCGAGTGTTGGCAGCGACTTTCCTGGAAAAATCACAAGAACACAGAGTTAGGCTTTTAACGAGACTTTTAATGCAACAAACTCGCTCTTCAACTCAACTTCAACTTCAACTGATGCTAGTGTTGCGAATAAACGGTTATTATGGCCAAACAAACAAAGAAAAGATCGATGACTACAGACGAGGAACCTGAAACTGAAACTGAAGTGAGGTCCAAAACTGTGAGGGTCTCAGGGAAGACCCAAACGCAGAACACGGACAAGTGGAGTTGGAGTAAAGGAGTTTATTGTAGTGAGGAAGCTGAGGAAAAGGGGAATGGCTGGGAATGGAGGTCCAGTGTGGAATGACGGCAAGGGAGGAGCTGGCGTGGATGGAGAGGAGTGAGGGGAAGCGTGGCTGGCAGAATAGTGGGTTGGCAGGTGGCAAACAGACAGGCTGGAGATGATCCTGGACACAGAAAAGGCAGGTTAGTAGACGGGACACTAGGAAGCAGATTACTACGGAGTACGTAAAAGGGCCTGAGGCGTGACTACCATGGAGGTTGAAACAACAATCTGGCGAAGAGTGGATGAAAGACCAGGGTAGATATACCGCAGGCTGATGAGTTGATGGGAGGCAGGTGAGCAGATTGTGGGCAAGTGTGGGAGAGGAGCAGAGCCAGGGGAACAAGGACCACGCCCACGCCAGCTGACAGACACACGTAAACAGAAACATAGACAGACGGGGGAGCACTGGGGACACAAGGAAGGGGAAACACAAGGAAACACTGGGGAAACTGCTGGGGTACGGCCACGGCCGTAACAAAAACACACCTGCAATTACCGATTATCACCAGGTGACGCGAAAGACAACGAAATGAAAATCTTCAAGATTATATAAGTTTAAAGGGTCGTAAAAAGAATGCTTTACAAAAGAAAAAGACTTTAGAATGAGAAATAACTGAAGAGTTTGGCAAGTGTAATGCTATCTAACACGAATCTGGCTATAGTTGTTGAAGTGCAGTGTTCCCCAGACTAAGAGCAGGACAAAGATGTGATAATTACTCTAAACTCTGATATAATAGCATCTTAGCTCCCACAGGGTGAATGTTTGTCTTGAACAGGTATTTTTTAGTTGTAACCTGTAAATAATGTAGCTATATATCCCTTGCTTTTTGAAATAAATATACTACTATAGGTAGTAAGCTATAGGTTGTTTCAGTCACGTGATTCCGATGACGTACAAAGTCCAGATGCGGGTCAGGAAGTGAAAAGCAGAATGGACGAGATGGAGGAAAGTCTGTACTGTGCTAGTTTAGACGATGTCAAGCAACTTTACCTTCGACGAAGTGGTCACTGCACACACGAGCATTATCCGACTCTGCTCCTCCCGACCGCAGATGAAAGTTCGCATTTTTGCCAGCGTTTTCCAGTCAATTTCTCGCATTTCCCCCCATGTGAATAACAACTTTTGGTACTTGATAAAATCTCCTCATGGTTTCTCAGTTTGATCGATTTTAGCAACTGTAAATGACGCAAACCTTTGGCATTTTCACAGCTTGTGATAGAGCTTCCTTTGTTGAAAATCACTTCCTGACCCCCATTTGCAATTGTTGCCACAGCAACGCAGTGACGTGACGTCATATGCAAACAACCAATTTAGTTGGGCATGCTAATGTTTGCAGCTTATGTTAGAACAGATAATGCATTCCTTACGCTACGCTGTAAAGGCTAAAACCACCATCTGTATTTCAGCATCAGCATCAGCAGTATTTCATTTACAACAACTTTTTCAATAAGGAAAAACAACATGTGAAATCCTGTGACCTCATGTTGACCTCTTTGGTATATGTATGACAGCAGATTTTGCCCGTGAGAAACAACGATTCATTGATAATTTATTGTAAACTCTCTCAAGTGCACATATCATGTGGGAAAATCAACCGTTTATTTTGTTTCTTGAAAAGTCGTCTTTGTGGAGACGTGAAGGTTCAGTTTCAGCTGTCTCTGTCTGAGGTCAAGAAATACAAACTGTCTTCTTTGTGTTGTCACAGTCATTCACGGGGACAGAGATGTGTGGTGACACACACACACACACACTGAATGTAGAGATGCTAGGATGGAAATGTGTGGTGGCATGTTGATCAGCTGTGATTCCCTGACTGCTTTGGCACCTGTCAGTTTCTCTTTTTTTTACCTCCTTTCATTCATTCTTTCTTCCTTGCCATAGTTGTCCTGTTCTCTCCACTTCTATTTACAGTCCTCTTTCCTCTCTTTTGCACTCTCCTCTTTCATTAGACACCTGTCACTATCCTGTCCTTAATCGTCCCTTCAGCCTACAAAACGTGTCCGCTCGCCTTACTGTCACGGCCTGTGTGTGTATGTGCGTGATTAAAGAGTGTGTGTCCAGCTGCACTGGAGCGTGTGTGCGAGGGTGTATTTGTGTGTGTCCGGTTGTGTCAGCCATCCTGTCACTTGAAAATCATGTGTAAGTCAGTGAAGGCTACAAAGTAACTTCCTAACACAGGATCTGCAGGCTAGTCACTTCAGCAGTGTCTCTCACTCTCTCGCTTTGAAGACATGTCCGTCTCGGATGGTTAAATATGTCCCTGGCTTACAGGATGTCTCTTTTGTGCTCTTTATAGCTGTTTCCTTTTAAAAGATTTCAAAAATATGTATTAGGTAAATTTAAGGAACGAGTCCTAAAACTCTGAAATGAGTTCGCATTTTTGCACTTCCGGTTCCCTCGTCTTGAAGTCAGTGGGTTTTTTGAAGTGGTTTTTGGTTAGATGCCTGAAATAAGGTCTGTGGTGAACACAAGCTTAAGATATTTTCACGTTTTGTTCTGTGACATAAAACACGTCAGTAAATACCCCACTTGTGCATTTTGAAGCTTTTACATGTCTTTAAAAGGCAGTTCCTAACAAGTGGCTAAATGAGACTACAGAGGTTGTCACGCCAAACACGGAAATTCATCTACTCACCAGTCCACTAAGTCTTTACAGCCTCAAACTCGCGCTCTTGCAAACTATTCTAGCTAACTAACCCCATGACCACTAGCTAGATCCGGTCACGCTAAGAGGAAAGCGCGCAAAATCAGATTACAAGTTGGAAGCTTAGTGGTGGTGACGTTGAAGTCATGCGACCGTAGTGTAGTTCGTTTATAGCCTAACGTTAGCTTTTTACTTCTGGCGATCAAAAATCATAAACGTGGTGTTCATTTGTAAAGATTATCTTGCTGAACAAAACGTGTAAGTATCATAAACTTTTGTTTGCCACGGAGCTTATTTTCTGCAATAATCCAAAATCCAATGGAAAAATCCCATAGGCTTTTTGTCGAGGGAACCAGGGCGATGCTAACTTCAGGGTTGGCCTACAAAAATACATCATCCCTGCAGCATCCTATTGGCACAACATTTGTCTGGTCACCCAAAACTCTAAATGAAACCTATTGTTGCTTTGTGTCTTGATGAGTAGCGGGGTGTTTGCTAGCTTGTTAGCCGCAACATGAGCTAAGTCATTTAATACAATGTGCAATGTGTTTCCCTCATTAGTTATCATGTTTTTTATCTACAGATAATGCCTTTACTTCAAGACAATAGAGATGTTTTTATAACATTGAGGAAATGTATTTTGATGGAGATCCAGCTTACAACCCCCCTCCCCTCTCTCCCCAGTGCTTCTGATCTCTGTGCCAGTTTCGCTGTGGCTCAATATCCAGTCAGTCGTGTCACAAACTATCCAGCTCTTTGTGTCTTTCTTGGTCTCTGTCATCCAATCACTTCAACCCTGTTTTCAGCACGTCCACCTCACACTTATGTCTGTCTGTCTTTGTTTGTCTCGTCCTGTCCCACTACTTCTCTGTGGTTGAAACCTGAAGCTGTGATTCCCTTTATCCGATGTCCATGCCTAACCTGCTCTGCTGTTCATTTTCTTGTCTTTTTTTTTACTGTCTGTCTTACTCTCTCTCAAAGCCTAAGTGTCTCCCCGCCTTCTTCTTTTCTTGGTCTGTAACTGGTTTGTGTCATTTTGTCATGGGTCAGAACATCAAAGAGTGGAATTTCATTACAGACTAACTCTATTACAGTGCATCCTTTTCTGTGCAATCGTAGAGAAACCAGCATTGTCATTCTGAAAGGTGCGAAAGGTGGTGACAATTAGGGACACATACTTGAAAAGGACTCTCGTAAACATCTGATTTTTTTTTGCACATTATGCAGACAGTGAAGAGGCTGTGGCTATGCTATTGTGTATCCTTATTTTGACTCTGCCGTCTCTTATTTTTCCAATGTGTCACTTTAGGTGGTTACACAGAAAATTTCTCATTTGTTGATTCATAAAGTATTTTCATTTAGTGCCTCTAGCTGACAAATGCGATATTACAGCCGATGTTAGAAAGTGTGTTGCATCATCTGCGTGCATGTAGGTCCTAAAAAAAACTCCTCCATAGTCCAACTGGAGGTCAAAAACTCCACAGGGGACTTTTAATACATCCACGGACTGTGCTTCACGTTCGCTGTGTGAAATGAGCATCAAGCCCTCAATGTTTTGCTACTCGGCCAGTGTGTGTTGCCCTCATGAATCCACAGAGTCACTGTCATTATATCTTGTTTATGAGAACCAATAAAAAATCACACTATCTGGCAAAATACTGCACCAGATACAGCACAATGAATGGACATCTCCCAGACTAGTGGGTACAACTTGCTCACAGGTTACATTTATAACAGTTCAGACTTTTTCTTTTAGCCATTCAGGAAGCATTTTCCATTTCATGGGAATGTTTAGCTACCTTCCAGGACTGTGACTACATTCATTTTCAGTACAGGAGGCCCCTGAGGGAAATGATGCCCTGACCCTGGCAGTGTTTGTATCTTGCTCTACCCACTGAGCTATGAAAAACCATCTACTTTCATGATGTTAATGCAATGTATTTGTTATAGATTGATTGATTGTCTTGACATTTGAGCAAAGTCTCCAGGCATGCCAGTCCAGGCAGGTGAGAGCTGCTGAGTTAGAGTCTGTGAGAGCAGCATACGGCAAATATTAATTTCCTTTAACCTGGATATGTCTGAGTTAACTTGATTAGAGGTGGACTGTGGCCTCTCTCGCTCGCTCCGTCTTCATTGCAGGTGCAGTGGTGTATGTGTGTGTGTGTGTGTGTCTGTGTGTGTGTCAGTGATGGATGTATTGCAGATGGTCTCAGCTCCATCTAATTATGCTGTGGACACTGGAGGAAGTCCCGCACAGAGGTCACTTAGGACACACACACA
The DNA here is from genome assembly GCA_003416845.1 of Oplegnathus fasciatus. Classification (NCBI taxonomy): domain Eukaryota; kingdom Metazoa; phylum Chordata; class Actinopteri; order Centrarchiformes; family Oplegnathidae; genus Oplegnathus; species Oplegnathus fasciatus. The sequence goes on from NTHP01000166.1 coordinate 229,126, forward strand.
CACACACAGAGGAAGAGAGAATCGGTGAGTGAGTGTGCTCGAGGTGCTTCTGTTAAATTTACTTTTTCTTAAACAGTCTGCAGTTGTTGGAAATGTCAGTGCGATCTACACACGTACTGCATCAAGGTTACTGCACACACACCGCGCTCCTTGTAATCCTATCGACTCATCTTTTTTCATTCTCGCCGGAAATTTGGAAATGTCCAAATGTTTCCACGCCATCATGAGCTCTGTCTGCACTGTAACTGTGTTTTACTGTTTTTTAAAGCATGATCAATACCTGTGGTGTCCCAGAGTCAATGCACCTACATGTTAACACAGCACAGTTGCAGATCAGTGCCTCTGCACTATGAGTTTATGAGAGCCATAACATACACATACTGCCCAACATAAACATAAAGCTGTTCTCAAACACATTAAGCATTGCGATGTAGATGTCTACGCTTTACATCTAAGTTAAGTAGGCTGCATGATAATAACATCATCCATCCTTGAAGTCCAAATGTTGTGAAATTTACTTTTTATGGAAATACTCTGTTCAGCTACAGTGAACCATCTGTTCAACAGCCTTCAGCTCTACTAAATGGACTAAATGTTGTACAGTGGAGAGTCCCTGGAAGTCCAAAGTTAAATTATTCTCAACCATAACAGGAAAGTAATGAGCCTGTATCTACAGTATACTGCCTTTAGTGCTTTGACTTATTGCACATTTTGTTGTGTTGCAGCGTAAAATCACAGTGCACTGAGTTGAGAATAGTTTTTCTCATTGGATTTCCCCCAGCATAAATACGACAACACATGATTTTACATGATTTGTACAATTAATTAAAATTGAATACAGGAATGTTGGAAAAAACCACAACACTTTCACTTGTACTGCTCCTTGATATAAAAATCAGCTCTGACTTTCTTGGTTATTGTGATACAGAGTTACCGGCTGTAAAAGCAAAATAAATAACAGATCCAATGTGAGTTCATGTTTAACTCTGTCTATCTTAATAAATCATTTAATTTGGCATCGAATGTCATAGTTCAAACACACATTCATCAATCAATCAACAGTTGAAAATGAAAAATCTCCCCATAAAAAAATGAGTGCTAATAAAACTGAAGAAACCCCGGGAGAGGAAATTTAGAGAGAGGTCACCTCATTTGGTTGGCTGTGACGTAAGAGTTGCAGGTGGGAAAAAATTAACAGAAAGTCATAAAAGCTGGTAGAAATACAAAATACAACAACAGGATCATAATCCAACAAGACTAAGAGTCTGCAGCCACGCTAGCAGCTCTGTGAGGCTGTGCTTTGGCACAGTGGTGCTTTGAGCTAAATGCTAATGTGAACAAGCTAACATGCCCACAGTGACAATGCTAAAATACTGATGTTTCTCAGGTAAAATAGTCCCCATGTTCACTGTCTTAGTTCTGTGTGTTAGCATGCTAAAAATTTGCAAATTAGCTCTGAATACAAAGTACAACTGAGTCCGATGGGAATGTGGAAATTAATTCGTTTTTTGCAAGTACTTGGTCAAAAATAAAGTATTGGACAAATGAACCCTGCTGGTGGTGATTTAGAGAAAAAGTCAGGGGATCACCAAAGTCATTAAGATTCATTTTCAGGGAAGCATGATTATTGGTTTCATAATTTGTGCCAATCCATCTAGTAGATGGAAATATATCTCTGGATGAGTGGCACTAGATGAAAAGTCAGGGCATCACCAAAGTCAGCATCCATCCACTGGGGACCATGGATATCTATATAATGGGAGTGTCAGTCAGTGTAACAGTGAAAATATCCAGTAGGAATGCATTATTTCTCCAGGTTTCATCATAATCAAATCAGTGGTGTCTGACATATCCTTCATGCATGACATCCACATCCAGCTTCTTAAAAATAGAAACAAATTCATTAGAAACAAGTGAAATATCTTACCCCTTTGAAGATTTGTTCACATAGAAACAAATAATGATGGCTTAGTGCAGACAAAATGAGTTGTTAAGATGGTTAGTTGCTCTTGTCTGCTTAATTTATCTTTAATAAGGAAGGTATTGCCCCTGTGGCCCGACACCTACTGTTATTTCCCCTAAAAGTACTTTGATCTATATCCAAGTACATTTACAGCTTAAACTCTCCAGGAACATTTGGGATTAGATGGTCATAAGAAATACAAATTCAACTCTCCAACTTTTAAATTCAAGTTAAGTGATTCTCAAGCGTAGCCTAGAGAGCAATTGCCCTAATTTTTCCAGCAAAGAGAAAGCCAAGCTATTAATGGCTTAGTACAGATAAGCCCAAACGGTGTTAATAAAAGATTGGATAATGATTTTTAAAGAAGAGAGAGGGGACAGCACATAGGGCAGAAATAATTAATCACCTTGAATGGAGGGAGAGAAAAAAAGAGTTGCTGAGCAGAGAGAGGGGGAGATACAGAAAAGGCAAGAGAGGAGAGGAAATGAGAGGAGAGGAAAAGATGAAAATGACACGGGAGGAGGAAAGAGAGGGAAGGGCAAGAGGTTAGGGGAAGAGAGCGAGGAGAGGGGGAAAAGATAATGCTAATACTATAAAAAGAGACTGACACTGAGCAGCAATAATTAATCACTGAGAGTGGATGGAAAGATGAGGACAAGGGAAAAAGAAAGGAGAGAGAGGAGGGGAAAAAGATGGGGGAGAAAACGAGAGGTGAGGGAAGTTGGGCAGCACAGAAAGAAGAAAAAGGTAGTTTTGACATTTTTTGTCAAGAGTAATTTACAGTATGAGCTTAAAGTTCAACATCACCAAAATTACAAGTAACCAAAAATAAAGGGTGCAGTGGTCTGGACCTCAGTGCCCAGACAGTGCTCCTGTGACTGTGTAATCAGGGTAATTAGACTGAGAGCAGCAAAGGGAGTGTGATCCAGAGAGGAGGAGGGGATGTAGACACACCACCTTTCTGAAAAAAGTACATCAAAACAGAAATTGCATAGACTCCGGTGTTCTGGCTGAAGTGGAAATGTCACTCCACCTGAGTTGAGATGAGGAGTGGATTATGGTCTGGAGCAGCGGTTCCCAACTTTTTTTATCTGACGTACCCCAACGGCCCTGTCAGATGAGCTTCATCGACACCACCCATCATGTTTTGTACAAGAGAGAGTGATCCAGGAGTTGTCCATGTTTAGTCTTGGTCTTGTTTTTCTGCCCCCCCAGTAATTCGTATTGTTACCACTTGGGGTAGCAGAAGCTTGATGTTTCAACCATTTTTTCACTGTTTTCACCTCAGTTATTTTATTGCCTTCTGCCTGTAACTGCTGCTATATAAATAAACTTTATTATTATTATGTATCCATTACTTTTAGATCTATTTCAACTTCTCTGTTCATGCATACTAGTTTTGATGCATTTTCAGTCTCAGCATGCTGGTGTTAAGGTGTTGGTCAGGTTGTTGGGAGGCACGTGGCCTGCTGTAGATGGTAGTGTGCTGTTAGGCTGAATTTATACTTGATGCAAGGAGTTAATGGGAGTCCCGCTGTAGATACAGTAGTGTAGGTTTTGATTTCACCCGCTGAAAGCACCACTGCAGCACGAGGCTGATGTATGGTACGTGATCAGGCCGCATCATGCTTTATAAATATTCCCCACAGTAACGTTGTGTTTGCATTGTTCTTTACTTTGTGATACAAGTGACGGTGGAAAGGTTTGCCCTTGTTTCTTTAGTTTAGTATTTATGTTCTTTCAGTATATAGATTTTTTATATGATGATTCTATAGGGCGAATTAATGTACCACCATAAAGTGGGGGTCATAAACAGAATAGACTATTTCAGTTAACAGCAGTGATTTCCACATCAATCATAATGCTATTTCAATATGGAATAAATGCACAAAGTATTTGTTTGTTCATAGCATGGGGCTTTATGCAATCTTCATGATTTGTATGCGTATGCACGTTGTTTTCTATTCAGAGTCCCACTGTGGCAGAAACAAACAAGTTATTACTCCTGCTGCTTTCCTCCTCTGTACCACATCTTTAAACAAATGGCAGATGGAAAATTAGGTTTTATGTAGCAATTTTTTATTTACACAAACACACACACACACCCACTCAGATATACATACAGAGTCGGTAGAATCATTAAACAGCAAGCAAGGTTTCTGAGTTCTCAGATTGTTGTGGATGGCCTCGGTACTGCACATCTGAAAGCTCAGAGGCAGCATGGTGGCCTGTAGTGATTAGAGTGTCAATCCTGTAACTGGAAGGTGAAAAGTTCAGCCCTCCATGACCCCCCAGTCTGCAGAAATATCCTTGGCCATCTAACATCCAGGAGCAGTGGCAGTTTCTTAATGGCCAGAGGAGCAAGATTTTTCCAGGCTGAGAAAATCTTTGCGGCAGAAGTGGACGCTGCTTACTGACCAACATGTAAAAGATAGTGGTTGTGCTGGGAAGATTCGAGGTGTAAAAATCTAAAATCTCAATGAGGAACAATTAAGGAACAAATCAGAAAGCTATAATTAATGAAATAATGACATCAAGTAGTTCCTTGGTAACCCTGATTCAAGGATTATGTAGAGGCTAATAACCACTTTGTAAAGAACAGAACCAGTGTGCAATGATTAGTTCCTTATAAAATGATAGTGGGAGAATACTTCTGCCTCAGATTGTGTCCTTAATGAAAATGGTGGACTCCTAGTTAATTCTCAACACAATAAATTGGTCATTTAGGTTTCTGTGGTTTCCAACTTGGGAGATCAGGACCCCAAAAATGGGATATGAGATGATTAACAGGATACAAAAACAGACATTTACCACACAAAAATATTGTATCTTTTTCTTTCTTTGCTTTTTTCCTGTGAAAAAAGCTGCTCGATAACCCCTCCCCCAAACTGCGATTGTCCAATCACAGCTTAGCAACCGTAATGACAGGCCTGACAAGCTTTGGCTTTCAACATGTTTTGTGCATAGAGCTGTTAGGAAGTTAGAGTGGGTCGTCTGCTGATCTCTGGGTTGGTGCTTCGATCCCCAGATCCTCCTGTTGACATGTCGAAGTGTCCTTAGGCGGGACACTGAACCCCATATTGCTCCCGATGGTCAGACCTCGCATGATAGCTCGCTGCCATTGGTGTTTGAGTGTGTGTGTTTGTGAATAGGCAAGTTGCAGAGCGGATAAAAGTAATTTCAGCCATCAAAATCGACCGTTGCGGGCTAGAAATGAGAACATGCTTTTCTCTACTTCTGTTGAAATCAAGTATCCTTTGTTTCCAAAATTGCTAATAATTTGAGTGGTAAATATGCCACTTTTATCATTATAAACTACTTATGTGCTGTGTGAAATTGGAAAGCTTGACAGGCGTAGCAGCAGTAAAGAAGGAGGTGGAGCTTAGCAAACTGTCATTTGCTTGATCATTTAACCTCATAATGCCCCTAAAAAGTATTTAAATTAAATACAGAAACAATCTCTCTTTGGTTGGTTGACATAACCAAGTATAAATACAGTGTAGCTTTGTTTTAAGGGCTCACATGCCAAAAAAAAACAACCAAACAAAAAAACAGACAAACAAATCAACAACAACAACAACAAAAACACTCAACTAAAAATACTTCACTTGAGGGGACATAGAAATGTCAAGTAACTGTAAGGTAATCATGAAGTAAAAAAGTGTTTGTAGTGACAAATCAGTATGATGCACTACTTTACTTGAAAAGACACAAAAACTAGTATGTATGTAAAAAGGAATAATGAATAAATGTAAATATATAGTGTATTTAAACACTTGTTGTCTTTATGTTCTCACAGACATCTTTTTCTTTGTTGTAGTCCATAATTCAGAGGTACTTGACTGTAATTAGTTGGCAGTTAGTTCTGGTTTGGGGATTTTTGGGGCCTTATTGAAAAGTGTCACCGAGTAAATAATTACAATCACCGAATCCCTGCCGACTCCAGGGGTTCAGTACTGCTGCTGACGCTGCACTTTCACCTCCCTGTCGGTGTTTAAGAGACACAAAGCCAATTTCCTGTTCAGAATCGGTATCACAAAAATAACAAAGAACAATTTAGAAAATCATTTAGTCCCAAACTACTGTAGAAAAGATGGGCTCATTATTGAAAACAAGCTTTGTGAGCCACTCCTAACCTAAATAACTCCAAATACTAAAAATAGGTCTGTTTTTCTCCAGCTCAAAGTACATATAAAATTCATGTTTAACTGTCACATCCTGTTAGTGCCTATATGAAAATCGCAGCTGGTCAAATTGAGAGCGAAAGAACATCTTCAGTAAGAGTGAATAAAGCAATCAGGCAACTGCTGCCACCATGCTGATATTACAATATACGTAGAATTATGAATATTTAAAAAACATATATATATATAATGACAGTTAGCCAAAACAGTTATAGTTACAGTTCATTACAAATACAGCAGTGACTGATGTGTGTGTTAAGACTAGTCAGAGTTGACATGTGCATTTCAACAAAAGTAAATATATGTTTATTTTCTTTAAAAAATAAACGTACCCTCTTTAAAAAAGGTATCAAATCACTTTCAGCCCTCCTCATGGTTCTCTGAAACAGAAGTGAAGTTTGGTTAAAAGGCCTCAGGGTGAGGAGGCTTATTGACATGTCTTCATAAATGCTTTATAGGCATTTTGGATAAGGTCCAGAGAGCAATACCACCTGTCTTTGTTAGGTATCATGTAGTTCTTGATAGAACCGGACAGCTTTGCGCTCTGTTGCGTTGTTTTATTTAAAAGCTCTTTTGGTATCAATACTTCAGAAATGTTTCACTTTTCCCCCTACATTTACATTTGGAGGTGCAGATACAGAGGCAGTTCAACTGTGCCAAATATCTGTTCAGTTTTCACTGAACACAAATTACCTACATTTATATTGTTATAAACAGTAGCCATTCCCAAAACATGATGTCTCTTAATCTCATAATTTTATGAGTTGTCGGAATTGTCAATATTTTATGTTTTAAGTGCAGTATAAATAGAGTATTATGAGGCTTACACTTATGGCCTTATTCTCTGGTCAAAGATGAACATGATTAGTTAAATAGTCTGATTTAACAGATGCATTATTTAGTAAAGAAGTAGTGGTCAGAGTCTACAGCCATGCTAGCAGCTCTGTCAGGCTCTACTTAATGGCTCTGACAGCAGGTATAATGTTTTCCATGTTCGTCATCTTAGTTTAGGGCGTTGGCATGCTAACATTTACTAACTGGCACCAAAGACAAAGTACAGCTGAGGTTGATGGGAATGTTGTTAGGAGGGTATCTGGTGACAAACCAAAGTATTGGACAAAGTTTGGCCTGATGATGGCGCTAGATGAAAGGTTTGGGGATCAAAGCTGTTACAATTCATTCTCGGGTGAACATGAATATGTGTACCAAATTTCACAGAAATCCATCCAATAGTTGTTGAGTTATTTAAAAAAAAAAAATCGACAAAGACAGTAGGATTCATCCTCTTGGAACCATTTCAATTTCAATCCTTCTAAAAGTTGTTGAGATATTTCAGCTTGGACCAAAGTGGACTGACAGCAACATTACATCTTATTTTAAGTCTGGAAGACTGTAAGTTGTAATTCATTTTACATTCATTAAAGTCATTCATGGATTATTTGGACTGACTTTCAGCAAAAAAAAAATAGTCTTGAATAAGTAATGCTACTTATTCTAGTTCTCTGGGGGAGATGCTTTTGAAAGATTTTTCAATGCACTAAAATTTTAATTTAGCTCTATTTTCAGGAGATGATTTAAAGAAGATGGTAATCATCTTGTCAGCAAACAACACAATAAGACAAAGCAATTTTTACACTTTCTGAATCAAATACCAAAACTGTATTTATTGACTGGATTTGAGTGGGGTAGAAACCACAAAACATAGTGTGACATACTGAAACCACACTGTGCAAAATTTAGGTTGAGATGATACTATACAACAAGATGTCCAGCTTGTTGTACAGTATTTCAAAAAATCACCCACTAGGGATGTAGTGGATGTGACATCATTTTAATCCATTCAGGGGTTTAATGTGAAGCTTGTCCCAAACTGTTCTATAATCTTTATTCACAAAACAACTACAGTACCAAACTGTGTAGTTATTTGCCTCCACTCTGTGCATTCAAATGCTTGCAGAAGCACCCTGTATGGTGGTGCAGTGTTTTTCTTTTCATCTGTCAGTCACCATTAAGAGAGTTCCGCAGCTCTGTCGAAGCCTGTTATGATCTCTCAGCACAAGCTATTTATATGTAGTGTGAAAAAAAGTTATTTGCTAATTTGGAGATTAAATTGAACCAAAACAAAAATATCCAGTACATCTGCTTGTTTTTTTACTTTCAGTTGATTTTCTTCTGGTGCAGTCCCAGTCTTATTCCATATCCATGTGCAATAAATCAAGTGACACACAAATTACAGCAGTCTACTTCAACAGGTGGATTGAGGTGGAAGATTTGGTTCTTCTAAAAAACTATTTTGCAATAAAAGCCTGAACAACTTGCAAAACCACAGTCAGACATGACCTCTAAACTTTGAAAAAAAGGCACAGAATTTAAGTTCTGATAAAAGAATAACAGTGCTCAGGAAAAAAAACCTACCGTGGTGGTAACAGTGCAGCATTAATCAGCAAATGAATCTTGACTGTGAATTAATGTCACAGGTGCTAATATAAAAACCTCATCCTTAGAATTAACATCTAAGTTGTGCCTTTTTATAATTTTCTCTTCTATTGGCATGTTGACCTTTATTTGATTTCTTTCTCTTTGTGTGTGAGTGTTATTTCTTATTTGGACTTGGTAATGTTGTTTTCATTGTGTCACGTTTATTGAGTTAATCAAAGATAAGAGAAAGAGCAATGACTTACACTCGTGCTCAGTCAGATCTCCACCCTCTGCCCCACCATTGACTGGTGGTTACACACTACAAGTACACCTGTGAAATCACCTGTGCAGAAAGTATAAAGACAGCAGAACAAGCGCAGGAGAAAGGGAATGACAAGGACAGAGACTTGCAGAAGATGATTCAGAAGTTCAGTCTGTATAATTAAGATTAAAAATTAATTAAATATACCAGTTTGGACCTGGATCACTGCACTTCCTCAGGACAACACTCAGCTCATCTGACCCAAACAATCAGTGTTTTTGTGACCAATCTTTTATTAAGTTTAAGAGAACAAATAAGGATATACAGAGATGCATTGAATACAGAGGCCCATGTAGGCAAATCACAGAAAAAGGTAGCCAACAAATCAGCAGGATCCAAAAAGATGCACATAGGCTCAGAAAATCCCATTAATAGAGTCAATAGTAATAGCAAAGTAATGGGCAAAAGGGGACATTAACACCAGAGGTGTCACTACTTTAGGTGGCCCTATTTTTAGATCATCTCTAATGATGATAAAATGAAATAAGAAAACACATATAGGCACAATATTTACCCCAACGACAAGTATTTGTCAATATTTTAAATATTGAATTAGCAACTGCTAGAATAGTGCTAACATACCCAGTATTCAACTATTACATCAGACAATACTGACCCAAAGAAAATATAACCGCAGTAAAAAAAGATATTTGAAAGAAGTTACAAAACTGGAACATATTTGACCCTAAACAGATAGCACATCATAACTGACTCTAAAAGAGAAATCCTCGACAATGCGCGATCCTGGCTGTCGAAACAGTCCGACCCGAGCAGAGCTGGCTGTTTAGGCAGGGCACGCTGCTGCACGTCCTCCTTCACTGCACATATCATGAGAAGATTAGAAAATAGCGAAAATCTTTCCCTTATATGCAACTTCTCTAATTATTTAGAAGGAACATTTTAGTGTTATGTACTATAATTAATATAACTATCACCTACAAAAACAGACACAACACAGTAACATTAAAATATCACTAAATTATTTTTATTCATTCAGTTTTTATGTTATTGATTAGTAGCCTTCCGTTTTATAGTTCCCATTTTTCATCTTATCTTATCACTCAAAGCTTATTTAAACTTCAGGAAAGTGTTTTGCATTTGTTGGATTATTTTCTTTATGGATTATGTGTCTCCATAAAGGTATTGTTTGTGGGATTTTCCTTCACAATGTAATTTTTATTCATTGTATATGTGCTTACACTGTATCTTCAATTTGTTTGTTTTGTTGTGGTGTTGCCAATGGGTCCTGTTTAAATTCTCTTTGTTGTGTTTATCTCTGCATCCTCTTCTTTACAGATGCAATGAATTACTGTGGTTTTACCCAAAGGTTCAGCTCAGAAATACCTAGAAACCAAGGGCTCACACAGACTTGAGCTGCTGTTTCTGTAGGTGGGAGCCAATGCAAAAATAAAGTTTAATTGGTCAACTGTACACAAGCAGCAGCCTCTATGTATGACCCTTTCTGCTGGTAGAGACATGAGCACAAAATTAGACCCGAGTGTCCTAGCTGTGACATTAAGGGGAATGCTCTGTAACTACTCCATGTGTTTCATTTTTCTTAGAGGATGAGAAGACATGGAAGGACAAGCTCAAACCTCACCAGCTGGCTGTCAACCCCCAAAAAAACACCTTTGATGCCTCCCCCTGTCAAGACCTGCCCACAGGAGAGCCTGAAACTGTCACAGTAGAACTGCAGTCCTGAATGTGTTTTACCATCTGAATTTTACTGTAGGTATGTGACGTGAGGGGAGATGAAACTTTAATGATCCCTGTGGGGAAATTGCAAAAAAACCAATGATCTATACTCCATCAGGGAATCAAACCTCAGCATCCTGCATGACAAGTAAGGATACTTACCAGCATGAAATGATCAAATGCTCTGCAGTGTTACTTCTGCAAATGTTTGTAAAGAGTCAGCGCTTCTCAGATGGCTGACGAAAAAGTCTTTAACTTTAGTGGGCAGAGCCAAAGAGTTTATTAGGGTTTTTATAAAATATGGCAAATTTGAATAATTGAATGAATTCATGAAAACATGTATTAAAAAAATCAACATTTTTTTCATGCATGGCCATGTAATTGTCTGTTTCTCTTATTTTTCACAGTTAAGATGCACAGTTATTCTGAGGATGCACACGCAGAAAAACAACGGAAAACACACCTATCCTTTGGCACAGGTGTTCTGTACCAAGAGAAAAAAAGAGCTACCCCACCACCACACACACACACACACACACAAGTGCAAACAAAGTGGGCACAGATGCAAACACACACATGCTGTTCATAAATGTAAATAGATTGGTTTACAAGCTGTAGCTCACTGTAAGCTGTATTGTACAATCCATTCACTGTGAGGAAATGAGAGTCATCAATATAATATATTGGGCTTTTCCATTTTGTGTGTGTGTGTGTGTGTGTGTGTGTGCGCACATCTTGTCTCATATTGATTCAGACTGCAGGCTACAAACCAGTCAGCTAACATGCTTCTGAATAAAATAAATCTGGCCTTAGAGGCAAAGGCTCCTGACACAGAGCTGTCATATCCCCTTACTCTCTGTCTCTCTTTCTCTCACACACACACACTCACACAGAAACATGCACAAACACACACATAGACAGTGACGTTCATCTACCCACTGGTGCAATTGCGGCAGCACCACTGAATGATTAATCATACCTGAGTTGAGGTGTGTGTGTGTGTGTGTGTGTGTGTGTGTGTGTGTGTGTGTGTNCACACACACACACACACACACACACACACAAACCACCGTCCCTTAAACTAACATGACCCATCGGTGAAAAGCTTTGGGCCAGGTTGTGCTACAGGCACCGCGTTGCTTCTCTTTTTGAAGGCAGTGATGTGCAACAGTTTTGGACAAGACGTTGCTGATGGGCAACATTTGTGCTTGTTGTTGTCTCAGTGTTGTCTGACTGACATGAGACCATCCTGAAAACAATTGAGCGGAGATCATCTTCAGCACAGATACATCAGTTTGTTAAGAAACATGATGTCAGTACTCCTTGCATGATAGCCCACCTACATTAAACACAAGGTTTGATACGTGTTCTGTGGCAAATCAATACAAATTAAAAGATGGTTGCCTTCCTTTTTGTTCGTAGTTTAAATACCCTAACATGAATGGAATAAAAACTGTATGAATAGAATTTAAACAATGTAAATCATTTAAACACTAATGCATTTTCATCGTACCTCATGCGTTATACAGTACACATTATGGCTGACCAAATGTTGGAAATTATCTCACCCCAGAGGCAGAAATTGTAAGACTGTACATGAAATGACTCAGAATGTAAAAATGATTCTGTGTTCTCTTTAACAAATGTGGTTTTAACCTAAATGAAATGATCTAGAATCAGCATTAACTGTAAATGTGCAGTCTGACATTTCATCAGGATCTGGCCTAAAAACAACTGACAACACTTGTTTTATCACTAAGATACATTTTTTACCCCGCCATCAGACAGTTTTATTGCAAAAATTACCTAATTTTATGACAGACAGGGGTAAAGAGAACAGTTACAAAGCTGTGTTATGTAAATAATTTTCAACAGATGCTTAAATATAGTTTCCATCACATTATGTACCATGGCAATCTGACCCACACAGGTGTATCCGGTTTTAGCATCAGTTGCTAAAGGAACATGTAATCCCAAAATCTATAAGCGTTTGTGCCACACTCTACACGTTAATCTACACAGATCATTTTATCCCATTAAATAAAGTCATGTGTCCGCTCTCAAGTTCCTCAAGACTTTGATCTCTTGTCCAGATGGCTTCTGATTTTTTTTCTCTGACCTCTTGATTTTAAAATTCCTGTTTTTTGCACTAAACACTCTGCATGCTGCATATTTAAGCATGATGTGTCATTTTTAATTCATACCCTGAGAACATCTGCATTTTGCTCAACAGCTGTAGAAATTAACACTGGTGTGTTTTGAGGATAACACATCGTTTTAAAGTTTTAAATTGGCTTTTACATGGGTCAATAGTAGAATCGGCTGTGCCATTCAGTATTAATGTGGTCCAAAACACTTGAATCATTCATTCATATGAATCTGAAATGCATTACTGATATTCTGGGACGTGCAGGCTCACAGACACACACACACAGCAGAAGTGAGTGGAGAGTTCCAGATGCTGCACACAATGCTGGAGGCTACACATACACACATACACACACACACACACAGAAATGCACTCACTCGTAGTGGTGTCAATGGGTAGCAACGAATCAAATGAAGACATTATTTTCCCTCCTTATCCAGTCTGTATGGATAAGGAAATGCATTCTGTGTAATGGCTGTACCAAATGATTACTGTGTCTAATAGCTTAGAATGACCATAGTAGTTTAAATTCACTGACACTGTTATCATATTCCTAATGAATAAGTTATATACTGTAGAGCTTTAGTTGTGGATGCTTATTTAAAATGCGCCTACTGGTTCCCCTTTTTTGTATCTTTTAATATATGGATACATGGCAGTGGTGTTTAACTGGTCCATCGGTCTTTTGGTCCAACACTTACGTCCAGAGTGAAATATCTCAACAGCTAGTGGATGGATTGCCAACTGAAAAGAAAAAACCCTTCCTCTTTCCTCTTGCACCACGCTCAGGCCAAATCTTACATTTTTACCCCACCAGTGATCTAAGCAGGGGCAGGGGCACACAGGGTAGGGTTCGTCAGGTCGCAGCACTTGAGTTGACCAGAAAGACACTCTGGTGTTNGAAGCAAATTTTTGCCTTGTATTATTTGTGCAGAATTGACTAGCTGGACTAGTCTGTTTTTATTCATTAGATGAAATGTTAGCAAAAACCACACTGACCGTGTGTGGGAGTGTGTCTGTGTGAGTTTGTGTTTGGCTCAGATTCTGATTAATCTCCGAACTCACCAGGAACTCCAGTTCTTTGTAATTTCCCTAAAGTCTCTCTTTTTTCCTCTTGTCTCTGTACATTTATGAAGTAGATTCATAAAGAAAGAAAATCATTTTTTGTTTGAGCCGTCCTGGACTAATTTGTGTCTATTCACACCCACTTACCTCTTCCTTTGTATGCAATAACGCTGGGTTCTAAAATTGACTTTTCTTTCTGTCTGAACACATCTTTAGTCTTAGGCTAGTGCTCAATTCTTCTGGTAGACTGAAAGTTCAAGCATTTTCTCTTTTCATTTTGCTCTAGAGGAAGATTTACAGAAGATCAAATTGCAACATTAATAGGATGTGTAACAACGGCTCCATCTGTACTAATACACAAATGTGAGATACATATAGGATGTGGTACTTATGATCACCATTAATGTGATGTGATGTGTGATGTGTCATAATGCATTAATTGCTTCACTGTTAAGGCTGGTTGCCAGTAGCTGCAAATTACAAATCAGCTGCTGATTACACATGTAAAAATAAAACACCTGCAGAGGTATAATTAACTTAAGAGATTTCAGAAGATGGATGGAAGATTGATTATGAGCCATTCCCTTGTTTCAATATATTTATTAAATATATTTATTAATATTTATTCCAATACACAAAAAAGCTACTTGAAGGTATTATAGTATGTGTTTCTCAAGATTAGAACCCACACAAATAGACTGTTTCTGAATCTGTAATTCAGAATTTTGAAAAGCAAGTGTGTCACACTTGAAAAGTTAAGTCAAAAGCTACAGTATTATATCCTGTTATGACAGCTTCCCTGGGAAATTGGCATTTGAAGACCCTGAGTCAAGGCATTTCTCAGCTGTTGTATAATTCCTTTATAGTAGTAGCATAACAAGACTAGGTCAAAACCTAGTATATGGCTGGACGTGTATGGTCAACGTGCTCTATTGTGGCCATATTGTTACAGGCATAGTCAGCGGTCGTGTCTATAATGTGAATTCCTGGATATTAAATGATCATCTGCAATTTTCTGTAGTGGTCCAAGTAATATTTATTCTTAAAGTGTACTGAGGTAGCATCACATGACATGGTTAAGCTCCATTTGACTAAACTTGAACTTATTCTGATTATAATTATAACTATTCTAATGATCTATTAATTCCCTGCTCTTTCATTCATTTCTATCCGCAGGATGTCTCTCCCTTTTCTGACTTGCTGTGTTGAGTGTTTTGTCAGAGTGGTTGAAGAGTGGTTAAACTTTGCACTGTCTCTCACTCTCAGCTGATTTCTTGTTTCTCTCCTACTCTACTCTGTGCTGGACTGTTACAGTCTCTAACCATCTTCTCCGCTTCTCACAGCAGCAGGTTTTACCTTGTTTTCATTCATTCATGGTGAATATTAGGTATCATCTCTGTGCCATCTGTGCGCATATGATGTACTGTGATGCGCTATTGCGCTGTGACGCATTGATGGAGTGTGGACTGGTTATTGTTTCACCTGAAGTGGGTGTGCGCTTGTTTGTGTGATTCTCAAGTCAAGAGTGTCATGATTTGAAATATATATTAATTCTTTTGATCAGTTACTTCAATGGAGAGTGTGACTATAAGCTGTAAAACAGGAATAACAGTGGTTGTACGAGGTAGTGTAGTGTTGTCAGTCACGTTAACTACACACTGCTGGGTCGACGGTCTCGTATACAACATCCTAAATAAATATAAAATATAAATAAATACCTTCAGGATGCTGCAGCCAGAGACCGGAGAGCATACTGTTACCACTGTGCCATTCCAATTAGCGCTCCGGTGCGATCATATCCCTTTCAGAAGCTTTGTAATCCAGCCTTGAACTGCGGTGTCTTTTTGGAGACTTTGTAAAAATAAATCTAGAATGTTAAATCCAACACTGAATGTCTGCTGCTATTGTTGTTGTTAGCCATCCATTAGCAATCCCATGGTGCCTTGGGTTGAGTCTGTTGACTAATCAGAGGCTGTGTTCATGACTTGCTGACCAATCAGAGACAGTTTCTGATTGGGGTTACACGGTCACAAATACAGGCTCTCTCGTCTGCAGTCCCAATGAATCCCATTCAAAACTCCACACGATATGGCACCGACGGACGGGTAGACTGCTCCTTCTCCTGTAATCCTTTAATTAGCACTATACACCTAGCGGTACTTTTAGAAGGCGGCGCCTGTACTCATAGTGAGCGTAGCTCCGTAACTAACGTTCCCACCTATTCATTTTGAGAGAGCAACGGCTAATGAGGAAACTCCAACACTCAGACGACCAATCGTGTAACTTCATCACTCACTCACGCACCCACTCACTCAGTGACAGACTTTTGCGTTTGTAGGGCTGGCCCTCTGTGGTCCAGCCAATACATGGTAATAACAGCACTGTTACATGAGCCATTTAAACAGATGCAGCAGCTGGAATCAAAAGGTGTGTTAAGCAGGTTATGTAACATTACAGTTAATTGAGCTACATATTAGTCATTCTCCAGTTTGATTTAATCACCCCTATGAACCCACACACCAAACTTTCTAGGTCCTAGGTCCTATCTAACAGAGTTTGCTATTAAGCAAAAGCATGCTGGGAGAGATGCATTTCCCGCGTCAGGTGTTTGCATGCCCTAAAAGTTTTAGTTTTTGTTAATGAATGTTCATGCTGTTCAGATTTTATGTATTATACAGAAGGTTTTCTTAAACCTGTATTAAAGTTGAACTGAAATTAAATAGCATTTTTCTTTGTTTGCTACAGCATACATATCTGCTCTGTAAATCACTTGTCCTTTATTCTCCTTTGAGAAAAAAAATCAGAAACCAAAAGGGAGAATTTATATTTTATATTTTTTGATTTCATGATGGTGCCCACTAGTTTTGCAGTAATTCGATGGAATAGCGTTTATCCATCTACATAAATGGAGATTTTGATATAGCCAGTCAAAATCTTGCATAAAGCAGTAAACGTCAGCGTTCAATCACAGGCAGAGCAGGTAGTCGCACTGAGCCAGACAGCAGCCCACTACACAACACAAGAGCCACAGACTCTGAACAACAGCCCACATTAGCGTCATGCTAAAGTCATCAGAAAAACCCATCAGTTTTCAGGCTAGCTAGCTGGTTAGCTCCTCAGCTGCAGCACATTAGACAGCATGTAAACATACCTGCAAATGTCACTTTGGCCAGTTTAGATGCAGATGTGATCCTTACTCTTCAATACCACTAACGACACGCTTTCTGCCCATGACATACAGGCTACAGCACAAGTTTGTTCACTTGTCTCTCGTTCACCGCGGTGTCCCGTCCAGATGGCTCAGACAAAAAAGAGCATTTCTAATATTTCCCCAAAGATCCCTTTTCTTCCTTTAAATGTCACATTTAGGGAAAGTCAGGGTTGGACCCAAATGCAGACGGCAGAGCAGGTGCAGTTGAATGATTTATTGTCCAAAAAAGTAACTTACAGGCGAGTAAACACAGGGAACACTGGAAGACAGGAACAGAAACTCAGCGGGGAAAAATGGCACACAGACACTGATGAACTGACACTGAGAGAGGGGAACACACAGACTAAATACACTAGGGAGGAAGGAATAACAAGGGACAGGTGAAACTAATCAGGGTAATCACACAGGGGGGAAAGCACACAGGGGCAGGAAGTGAAGTAACTTAAAATGATTCAGGGGCAAGTGGCCTGGGAACGGAAGGAGGGAGCCAGCGAAGCCAGGGAAACAGATGGCAGCTGAAGCACAGCCAGAGGAGACTGCTCAGGAACTGACGACCGCTGCAGCACAGGAACTGGTAACTGCTGCAGCACAGGAACTGGTGACTGTTGCAGCTCAGGCTCAGTGGATTGCAGCAGCACAGGAACAGTAGACAGCTGCAGCTCAGGGATTGGAGATTGCTGCAGCTCAGGCTTGGCTGATTGTTGCAACACAGGAACAGGAGACAGCTGCAGCTCAGGCTTGGTGGATTGCTGCAGCACAGGAACCGGAGTCAGTTGGACCTCCGACTGGGGTCTGACTGGGCATCAGCAGAGGCTGCTGACTGAGGGTCAGAGAGTTCAGGCAGGGAGTCGGCGAGCTGGGCTGACGGGGAACCAGGAAATTCAGGCTTGGTGTTGGTGGGGACGGTCAACTGGGGGTTAGAGAGTTCAGGCTGGAAGTTGGCAGGGACAGCCGACTGAGGGTCAGAGAGTTCAGGCTGGAAGTTGGCAGGGACAGCTGACAGGGGACCAGAAAGTTCAGGCTTGGCATCTGCAGGCTGGACTGACAGGGAACCAGAAGCAGGTGTCGGCCGGGCCGCCGACTGAGAACCAGGAACAGTGGAACCAGGGGCTGGTGTCGGCCGGGTTGCTGACAGGGAACCAGGCGCTGGTGTCGTCCAGGCCACCGACATGGAACCAGGAGCAGGTGTTGGCCAGGCCGCCGCTGTGGAACGAGGAGCAGGTGTTGGCTGGGCCGCCGATGGAGAACCAGGAACAGGTGTCCGCTGGACCACCGACTGGGAACCAGGAACAGGTGTTGGCCGGACTGTGAGCCAGTGCCAAGATAGCGACCTTCAACACAAGAAGGCATCTCTGTCGCTGGCTCACAAGGCACGAAATGATCTGGAGTGCCTCCTCC
>NTHP01000166.1:248816-268777 GCA_003416845.1 Oplegnathus fasciatus
TTTTTTTGACTAATTAGTGGAAGTGTGACAAGCGTTAAACACAAGTCTGACATATTACTACTTGATACAGTTGTTATGGATAACGATGGTGTAAACGATATTTACACATCCAGTAGATACAGAACAACATTACTGTAGCATTCATTTGGAGTCATGTTTCTGGCCACCTGATGAATTAAGACCAACATTCATTCTCCTTTTAGCTGTTTTGTTGGTCTTTACCAACTTCTGAGGGAAAAATCTGGCTCTTTAACTGCTAAATGTACCACTATGTTTACCGGCTGGTCACTAACATTGTCTGTCTGCTGTTTGACATTGGCAGGAACTGCAGAGTTGGGTGATCATTTTCTGTGGGTTTATTACTACAAGCAACACCTTTCACATTACACATAGCCTTTGATCCATTGTTAATACAATAATATTGATTAGTGCAACTATAATACTATGTTTTACTTCTTTAACAACTTTGCTCTTACAGATATTACCAAGCTCTCACAAGGATATATGGATCTTTTCATCTCATCTGTGCTCTGTTCTGTTCTGTTGAGTTCCTTGAATTTCCAGTTTGTCAGAAGATTGAAATAAAAGTCAAGCATGACATGCTTTGTGATCAAAGTCACTGTCACTGTACTGCCAATTGATTTAGAGAGGGAAAAAAAGTTTTTACCACAGACAACCATAAATTCTTGACTTTTCACCACCATGGTTTGCCTCTGCGACTGGGTCATGAAACATTTGGGGAAACATTTTCAGCTCTCATTTGCAGTTAAATAATAAAACTAGAGATTAGAGCTTCCTGCGGAATACCAGCTAAGCCTTTCTATTCCAAATGATTCACTTAGTGACTCACCCCAAAGCTTAATAGGCCTGGAGATGGAGCTGCACCAAAGGGCCTATATGGTGTGACTCACACTCAGCCCCACTAGGTCTACTCTTAGAGCAGCACGACAGGGCTGATTGTCATACGTCATTCACAGCACCAATATGCTTTTCTTCGAATAAAGACATTAATTACAGAGGTTTACAAAAGCCAGTAGCATATTGTAAAGCCTGGAAAAGAGCAGGCAGAGGAATTTTATGTAATCCCAAAAACTGAAGGTTTTGAAAAATGCATGTATACAACTAAAGAAATCTCTCTCATTACTCTCCTTTATCCCCAACTCTGGCTCTCTGTTTTCAGCCTCTTCAGTATGGGTGGACTTAATAGATGTCACAATGTCCCGTTCTGACCTAGGAGCTTCATGGACTTAAGAGAGATTTCTTCACGTGTTTGTGTACAGTATGTATGCATGACAAAGACAGAGAAGAGAGCGATTACATAAATCTTAATGCTTTAGGGTTCAAATGTTCACTGGAGAGGAGTAAACCCAGGACAGTACTCCACTTTGATATACTGTATATTCTGCACAATAGAAGAAGAAAAGTTATTTCAGATATAGTTAAAGGGACACTCCGCCAATTTTACCCATGAAGATCTTTATTTTATTT
Organism: Oplegnathus fasciatus; assembly: GCA_003416845.1. Classification (NCBI taxonomy): domain Eukaryota; kingdom Metazoa; phylum Chordata; class Actinopteri; order Centrarchiformes; family Oplegnathidae; genus Oplegnathus; species Oplegnathus fasciatus. The sequence continues at coordinate 250,305 of NTHP01000166.1, forward strand.
TTCCAGGATAATCAGTATCTCAGTATCAATACTGCTTTCAAGGGAGTCCTAAATATATACATTAAAACAAGCAATAAAACAACAAAACAATTAACAGCATAAAACAGTTAGGAGAGGGCAAAGGCCAAGAGTGCATTCTGCCAGGGCTCCCTACTTGAGCAGGCAAGAACAGAAGATGGCACGCTTAGACAGACAGAGAGACTGATAAACTGCTAAAAGACGTGCTATTTTCGACTTTGTTTGAAAAAAAAGAGGAAGCTTCACTCTGCTGTTCAGAGCGTGGTACTTTTCACCACCTCTGTGGTTTACTGTGCTTATGTAGAACATGCATGCTCACTGTGTGCAACCAATGAGAAACCTGTTTTTATTACACTGATCATACATGCATAACCCTGTATAACCAGTGAAAAGCTTTGAATTGAACACCCCCTTAGCTCCAGCTGTGTAAAAAGTAGAAGTAATACCAAGGGGAGAGACTTGTTTTAAGTAGCGATGGCAGGCTTATTATTTTTTATTGTTATTTTGTATTTTACTTTTTATAGTTCTGTGAATAAAACCAAGTAGATCCTTTGATCTATTGAAAAACAGACTTTTCTGCTTTTTGATTTCTTCATTCCACTCATCCAAGGCTTCCTCAACAACACTTCGGTAAGGCCCCTTGCTTTCTACAATTCTCTAAAATGTTAGAAATGCTCATGTTTGCCCCTCAAACGAGGGACTAGTGTTAGAGGGGTTAGGACAGAAGCCATAGGCACAGGAGCCCTTGGTGGGGGGAAAAGCCTAGAACGAGGGTCATGCCTCTCACCATCCTTTGGCTCTCTGTCAGATACAATCTCTAGGAGGAGAGCAGCAAGGCAGTACTTGTGAATGGTTAAATAGCACCAAACAAAAAGGAATGGGACTTCGTTGGACCATGGCCTGGGCTCCTAAGCAGTGCCCACACTGACACTTGCATTAGATTCTGGAGTCCATAAGAACTGGTTAACATGGCGCCCAAATAGGGACCCCACTAATGGTTAAAAGAGTAACCTAGTGTTACGACGACAAAATTAAGTCATAAAATTAGTTTGACCACAGGTAAAAAGCTGTAAAACTAACGTTACCAAAAAACAGCTTAAACATTTAAAAAGTAATGTTACAAAACCTAGTTAAGTACTTCAAGTACTTCCAAGAAATACTTAATAGTTGTATCCGACAGAGTGACCTATGGAAGCCAAGAAGGAGGTCAGAAAGTGTGCATTGCTACCCCAAACTACAAAGAGATGGCAAGTACTTTAACTCAGTAGTTGCAGCATTAGCTAAAAGGAGAAGTAACATTTGCAAAGGTGATGATGCTCAGAGTACAAGTACAGATGTAAGCCCCATGACTTGCTCACGGGAGATAGACAGTGAAACCTGGAATAACCAAAATCAAAGGAGAGAGGGAAGCAATCAAAGGAACAACCCCCCCAGAAACCTTAAAAGATTTGGAAAGGTTCTTGGGAATGGGAAAGTACATTGCCAACCATGTCAGAGGATTGGTGGCAGGCCACCTCCATAAAATAAAAGGCAAACTTAGAACAGGAGAAGTGATGCTCACAGAAGAACACATCACCCAGTGGAAAAAACTCAAGGAAACACTACTGCATGCAGTGGACTTAGAAGAAAAAGGAATCTCCCTATCAGTGGTTAGTCTTTGTCTCTCTGTTCTAAGTTTGTCTCCACTAACATGCAAAAATCAAGGATTAACAACACCATGCCTCCTCCTCTCAAGCACCTTTAAACCCCCAGGGCTGAAATATAATCCACAGGAACAAACCCTCACAGGGATCTACGGATTCTACGGGGCTCTCAGAGAGCTAGCTCAAACCCAACCCATCTACATTTTTTTCACCATTTCCAGGACTGAGCACAGCCCCAAAACAAAACCTAGTCGACACAAAAACCTTAGTGAGCAGATGGGGAAAATGGGACTTGGTTCTAACTAACAGTCAGATAACATAACATAGCATTACACAACCACGCTGAGGGACGCATAAACTATACCGTCATTAAACGACATATAAACTACACCATGGCTTTAGAAAGAATAAGCAAGAACCTTTCTTGGCTTAAGAGCCTGAATACAACCTCGGTTACTGGCATAAATATAAATATGTATTACAGAGACATTCCAGTCTCAAGATCAAAACCCTGGAAAATGATTTACAAAGACACATCGCGTTGGGAGAAAATCCAGTGATGCACAAATAGAAAATACTACGAGATTTGGGGAGACTCTAAATTTGGTTTGAAAGTGCAGTTGTGACAAAGACTTACTAACCAAAAGTATTATACGGGAATCGGGGGGTATCCTGGAGACTTAGAGTTAGTAGAAAATCTGCTTTAAAGCATTTCAGCCAGTAGAAATATGGACTAAGATGCAATGTTTAGGCGCTCACACGAGGGCTGGTGTAAGGCAAGGAACTAGCAGATGGCTTAGAAGCCAGACCACCTTAATTTAAGTAAGAATTAAGAGAAGTATGGAATTTGCAGAGTTACAGCTCTACTGATATTACCACCTCCTGTGGCATTCCCAATTGGAAAGCAGGTTGCTATGACCCAAATTATATGCCAGTAAAAGAAACATTCCAGCTAACAGGATCAAAGAAAGTAAAAGGCACAAAGAAAATTGCAACAAAAGTTAAAGAGACTTTTACTTCTGTCTGGGACCAAACCAAACAAATTTTTGAAAGAATCAAATGGGGACTAATGGCTGTTGCTATTATTATTATTTGCATCCAAGTAATATTGGGGAGTCTTCACAATTTGGGGTTGATAAAACCATTTATCAAGCTAGTAGAAAAAAACCATTAAATTCATCACACTAGGAAGGTGTGTAATGAAACTGATTTTAAGATCCATTAGGTGGATACTCTGTCAACTTTATACATACACAATGGCAAAAGGACAAAAGGAGGCAAGAAAGACAAAAAAAGGCTTAAAGGCAGGAGGTAGCATAGTAGTAACTCAAGCCTCAAGGCAGTACTTGTGAACGGTTAAATAGCACCAAACCGATAGGAATGGGACTTCATTGGACGGTGGCCTGGGCTCCTAAGCAGTGCCCAGACTGACACTTGCATTACTCAAGTACCGCCACAGTGACATGGATAAATTAAAAGCATGTGTTAAAGGTTTCACTATTATCTCTCAATTACCAATTAACTTCTCAAAATAAAATATGTCATTTAGAGCTTTTTACAGTAAAGTCAGAAAATATCCCTCATGATGTCATCAGTATGGCTCGTATAAAAAATACTATTCAGTTGCATTATGGGAAATGTGGGACCAAGCATGTTTTTAACTATACAAGGGACTAAAATTCAGGATATTTCGGCCCCTGCTGCTTCAATTTTTACGATTCTTTTGGAGTTCCATTACTTTGTGAAAGTAAAACACTGAATTCATAGATAACACCTTTAAGGTTAAAATACAATTAATATGATGAATCTGAGATGATTGAGACATAACAAGAGTCAAAATTCCTCCTCCTGAAAGGAACTGTATGTATGTACATTATATACATCTGAGGGTTGAGAAAACAGGGAGTTCCTGTGGCAGAAAAGGTTTGGCACCCTATAGTATCCCTGTTCATGCCAAAATACAACCCCTAGTCACTATATCAATGGCTTTGGATATTCATGAAGTCACAGGGCAGCCTTGGATAACAGCCAGTGACTGTTCCATCTTGGCTGTCAATAATGGTTTGGTGACTTCAAGCCTACTGTATGTCAGCGGCTTTCCTTTCCTCAGGGGTGCATAGGCTGTAGAACAGTTAGTATCCACTGTCAACTTATGAACAATCACAAGACATCAGCTCATCTGATGCAATAAACGGCTGCCATTGAACACATTTTCACTGGTACTTTCCAGGCTATGCTGAAAGAAGCAGAAGAAAAGCAAGGAAAGGAAAACAGCACTACACATTCTGAGTAATGCATAACTATGCAAGTGATGCCACAAGCCACCTTCAGTCTGAACCAGTCATGAGGGTAAAAAGGAGCTGACGGCTCAGTGTAATCCCTGCAGAAGTCTGAAGAGGTAGCAGATGGATTGGTAAACCTTAAAGACAAATTTGTTGTCTGCATTTATTGTAGCTATGCTGGATAAAATGTTACCTTACCCACAGTTAGCAGTAACATGGTAATCACTGCTAGATAATTGTCACAAAATGTCCCCTTTCTCTTCCCAGTTCAAACACATGGTGAAGAGCTGTCCATTAGAGGAAAAAGCGGGAAAGAAATTTACAATGTTTCAGCAGTACAAAGACAAAATTTGATTTAGTGCACTTCTACTCGCCTGTAGATCAATTTTGCCTCATGCGTCAGCCATTAATGTCAAATGGTCTGCTGAACACCAGGTGCAAATTGCTGCTTGGCACAAACACTTGGCCAATTAAGTTGCTTCTGATTTTCCTTTTGTTCTTCGAACATCCAAACAAGACGGTTTTTAACTTGTGTGTTCATTTATGTGTTCAACCAGGAAAATCTACTGACAATGTAATCTGATTGCTGGGATGAACAAATAAGGGACTCGACTGGAATGGCTAATATGTAACTGAATTCTGTTTGAATAAAGGAAATTGTGGATGAAAGCTGCATCCCGTGCTATACCTGTTACACACAAATAATGCGTTACAATCAGTGGGACTTACACAGTGACAATCAGCCACTCAGAAAATAAAACACATGTCCTCTCCTGCTCATAACTGTCTAATTTTAATTCAGTGAGTATATATAAGAAATTACATTATCCTAACATTACTTAAACACCCCTTTTACTTTTATTTGCTCCTCCAAATATTTGTCTATCAATTCCCGAACTCCGTTTATTAAGTTTTCTCAACCACATAAGCCCCAGGTGTCTCCGTAGATTATTGATGGGACTATTTTGTATGTCAATTTCAGAACGTACTTTGTAATTCTCCAGATGAAGCAAAGACTTCTGTGGCAGAGAGACAGACCAAGAGAAAAAAAATGAAACACAAAGAATTCCTTTTGATCTATTAGCCTGTAGCACTGTGTACTGTGTATCAATATGTGCGAAAGATAGAGAGGTGGTGTGTGTTCAGGTTAGTGGGCTCATTTCACAGAGTACACAGGTTGAACGGTGTCAAACGATTGGTCACCCCATGCCTCCCCCAAAGGCAAGTTCACAAACAATACACTCACACAGTAGCAGTAGCAGTTAGAGTGCACGCAGCTTAGCGCTCGCTTTTTTTCTGCCTGCTGACTTGTCATTCGCTGCTCTGCGCTGCATGCCGCTGGTCCGTCCCCTGCAGGAGAGAAGAGGAATTGTTTAGGCTCCTTTCAGCTCGTCCAAAGCCTCTTCAGCACCAAAGCTTGTGCAGTGCTTCCCTGCAGTCCCCGACGACAGCTGGCCTCTTTACAGTTCCAGGCTAAACTGCAGGGGATCCAACAGCAGCAGGAAAACCCCAAGATGGGCCGTGAGAGTCCAGCAGTGCCCGTCCACCTCGGACCCATCTGTGAGCTTAAACGAAGACACTCACTGTAATGTGTCTTCAACTGTGTAGGACAAGACAGAACATTTACATTCCCTAGATCCAGTGAGTGGGATTCTTATTAGGTTTTTTCAGCACCGTCCTAAGGAGAAAACAACAGTAAAAGTCCGGACAAATTGAAATAAATATTTTGACACTAATCACTAATTCTAAGTTTCGTCTCAGAATTTTGTTGCTTTCCTTATTGGGAGGCGTCCGTAAGGATTCAACAGTGATTTGTCAGCACTGTATGATTTTCTACAGTTCGCCAGTTTAGCTTTCTATTGCAAAGATTTTGTATTCCTGTCATGGTGTTTGCATATTAGCTGCAGAGTCTGGAAGATATTGCAAGAGCTTCAAGCTTAGACCTGAATGTATTCTTGCGATAATACTGGAAATGTTGCATCACCTTATTTGCTCAATATGTTTTTCCAAATGCTGAATGTTTTTGTAAAAACAATGTTTTCACTGAGATAAAAGACAGGACTTATCAGAACCTATTGTTCCTTCAAGCAACAGAGCATTGCATGCATAACAGAAAAGCCTTAGCTGCCAGATGGGTAGAAACTGGAGGCCACCTTTTCTATTCAGTGACTGCTTTAATATGATCAGCCAAGCTCTGGTACACTTTATATTTTTATGTAAGTTCTTTTAAACACCAGGAAATTGACTCTTATACCATTCATTATGATCCAGAGGACGTCTCCTCACCTCCTTCTGTGGCTTCACACCATTCGTTTCACAAAGTAGAGTAATGATAACAAGTCATAGTGTTTGCATTCACACCAAGGGCTGCATTGAGAATATTGTGTTGTTAGAAAATACAGTCCCTGTAGGAAGAATGACCATCTTAATTTCTTTAAGTTCTGAGAAGAACAGGAAGGAACAGAAAAAAGCTTTTATCTCACCATGAAGGTGAGGGTAACGTGTAGATATGTTTTCTGTTTGACAGTTTCCCCATTCAATCAACAAAAAAAGAACATTCCTTGATCACACAAAATTTGAAATGTGTTTTACTTTCACTTTCAAAAATGAAAATCCCTCGTTAATAAATATCCAGAGCACGCTTAACAAAATGTTTGAAATCATAGAATAACTCATATTTGAGTGTCCCTCACAGGCTCAGGTGTTTTGGCTTTATTTGTGTGGATGCCATGAATATGAATTTTCTACTAATTTGATTTTTTTGTGATTTTATTTTACTAATTCATCTATGGCTTCTGACCAGTTTTATAAGCCTACATAGAGAAAAAAGATTTGATCAACAAAACAACCCTGCTGTTGGGTCCACTGAGGGTCCTCCATTAATGCCTTTTTGTTGGTTTTTGAAAATTTTAATGGTATAAAAGTGTTATGGGCGAAAATGTGAACAAACATCATGCCTGTTTAATCTGATCTGCAGCACTTTATTTACTGCTCCATTAACAATTTGGGATTTAACCTACAAATTTTACAATTTCACTACTACTACAAACTCTTTGTGAGCTTTCTGAATAAGGCCCCCAGTGTAACAATTTTCATTATATTAGTAGAGGTACAACTAGTTCATTACTTTTGAAATTAAATGAAGAGTAAGAGTCTACAGCCAGTTGTTTGAGTTGCTCACAGAATCCATTTGAAAAGCTCAACCCCAAAGTGTTGGACCTCACTGTGGGCTGAGAATAATTTTCAGTAAAAAAATAGTTCCTCGTATGAAGTGTTGACAGCAAGATCTGTGGATTATCCTGAGGTGTTTCTGTTATTTTGTCCAACCCGCCTCATGTGTAATTTGTTAACCCTGTATGCTTTTGGATATAGTACTCTCTAATAAAGGTTGTTCCAAAATGCAACAACGATGGTGAACATGGTATAATGTTTACCATGTTCACCAGTTTAGTTTGGCGTGTTGCAAAGTTCATGCTTAATTGTTATTTATCAGTCATTGTAAATGTTATTTGTTAAATAAGCTGGTTTAGAAACAATATACTGAAAATGAGCTAGTTTGAAGATGTAGGAGAAATGTGTCCTTATTTTTAAGTTGATATTGGGCCCAGAACTGCCCTCAAATGATTATACATAAGCTGGGGCCCCCTGATAGCCAAGGGGTCTTAGGCAGAGACCATAAACTGTGACGACCCTGGTTCGAGCCTGGCTGGGGACCTTAAATGCATGTCATTCCCTTTTATTTCTCCCCTCATTTCCTGTCAGCTCTCTACTGTCCCGTCTCTAATGATGACAGAAAGCTGTATGCGTAGGTAAATAAGATTTGTTTTGTGTGAAGGCAGCTGGGTCTCAAATGCAAATCGAGACTTTACTGATCTGAAATAATGTTATTATATCCGCTGTATGCCGGTACACGGCCGTCCCAAGTAGCTCATTAGTCCGTTCCTACCAGCTTTTACTGATAGCATTGCTATGTGTCGACAAATGTTTACAATCCTGATAACATTTAAAGCTACTGCCCTCAAACTATCTACAAATCTGACAGCTCAGTGACTCTGTGGCACACAATGCAGCGCACAGGCCAGTCAAAGCTGCCAGTGGTCTCAGAATAATTACTGTAAACAAACAGTACCAATCACTAACGTCCCAAAATTAATGTAATTTATTGGTGTTAAAGTGCTACTCATAGCGCCTTTTAACTCTATTTACAGCCAACAGTGCTTAGTTCTTGGCAGAGGCTTGACAGAAGCACAATAGCTGCACTGACAGGCAAATGACTAGATGGAGCGTCTCACCCTGACTCATTAAATCATAGCAGCAGTGCTCTTGTCACGTTGAGCCTCACCATCAAATAACCCTGCAGACCATTCCAGATATTGACCAGTATTTTGAAAGCTTGCCTGCAGTACACTCTCCTCCAGTTAGCTGTTGCCTTTCTGAACTTATTTTTGGGCCTCCCTCACCTGCTTCTGATGTTTTCCTTCAGCGGTGCAGCAGGCATTCAATAAAACATCCCACTCTGAGGATATGTAGAGATTTATTGGTCCACAACACTGATGGAAGGAGGTAGAGATAGGGAGACCTCTGAATGTCAATTGACAGGAACACACATACACACACAAATAGTACCACCATCTATCTCTCTCAAACACACACACACACACACACACACACACACACACACACACACAGAGAGACACTATCTCCTTCTCCTTGTTTCTCTCATAAACACAATCATACTCTCCCACTCTGTGCTTATCAGTAGCATGTGCACACACACTAACACCCACCTGATTCTGTGTTTCAGTGAGTGAAAGGTGCGTGCACTAACATTCTAATCTACATACAAACGCCAGCAGCAATTTACCTTAATGTCACCAGCAACATTTTCCTTCCCAGGCACAAAGACACACACAGACGTACAAGCCTCAGTGCGGGTGTACATGCATGCCACATGTGACTTAAGTGTCTCATTGTGTGTGTGTGTGTGTGTGTGCCCTTTGCAGTAATCCATTTTCCAATGCAGAGTATTTTTAATTAGTTGGGAAAGCCTGGAGGGGAGGCTGGGGTGGGGTGGAGGGCATGGGGGTCTCTGTGTGTTCGTCAATTTACAGCACAGACAGTGACATTAAACAAAGCCTCAACATCACACACGCACATACCCCTATTGACCGATGCACAACACAACAGTCAACACATGCATACACACACACACACACACACACACACACACAGGTAAATACTCACAAACTCTCGATTGCACTTCCACACATACATTCTGCTACTTACGAACACACACACACACACACACACAGACCACTAAAGTAATGTAAGGTAATAAAAGCTTCTATATAAGAACTTTGTCTTAAGGTGAGTCCCGTTTCTCACCAATGATCCCCAGTGGTCCCTGTTAAAGTGTCTGGAGGTGTGTGTGTTGTAGTAGTTGGGTGCATCTGTGATGGTCTGTAATATTGACTTACTGACATAATAAATCATCCCTTGTTTGTCATTTGGGAGCTGGAGGCACTCATCACTGCTGGATTCATCCTTCTCATTTTATTAAGGGATTTGTAAGCATCACTTTGTGGGAAATATCTCTTTGCACCGGTTTGTAATACCAACAAGGAAACATAAAACTGGGGTTTCAAGAGAATAGTTTTTGACTTCAGGGCTCCACAGTTTTCATGATGAGTAAACCAAATGTCTTTTTCCATTATTAAGACATTTGTTATACTCCGTCCTCAGTAAGTGATGCCCCCATTTAATGTGTACTTCGATATTCAGGCAGTTTAACACTCCTCTAAACAGGGACTGAGGAACAGAACAGTTTGGTGGGTTTATCAGGGGAACAGCAAGAATTTATTATTGAGGTATTATTGAGGATATTGTCTAAGTAAATGACATACAATTGCCTAATGAATATACAGAAAAACAGACAGCAAAATATAGTTAGTGAATATGGATAGGTATATCAAGGTACTGGAGAAACAAAGCACTAGCTGGCTTTAACTGAAATATGATTTGATTTGATTTGAAGTCTGGAAAGTAAACAGATGATGTCAGAGCGTGGGTAACTTGGAACAAAAAGGACAAAACCTTGATGTATTTCATGTACATCATATTAATCAAACCTGTATACCTGTTTCTGTAATTGTTGTCCCTGGCTAATCAGAGACTGCAACCACTGGAGGGAAGTTCTTCATGCTTGCAAAATTTTAGACCCAAACAGACCCTTGGAAAAACTACCCAAACCTAACATACATAGATTGATTTCCAAAAAACAGAGACCTGAAACAGAGTCTGAAACAGACTAAAGGATTAAACATGATCCAAAATGAACGGACCCAAACAGGGAGACAACACCGACAATGACAGCAGCATAATGCGCTAACAAAAAGAGTAACAATAATGACACATGACTTTACAAGTCACACTCTTCATGTCGTTTCAAAAAACACATTCTTCTTACACGATAGTGATGGCGCACCACATAATCAGAGCTGATCCGCCTGGGTCCATTCAGGTCTTAGACATATTGACACATAGATCTTAAACCCACAGCAATATTACTTGGTACTCTCGCTTACTTGGAACGGAAACGACCTGTGAAGACTTTTTTTGAAATGTTAAAAGAACTTTCTTGAGCTGGGTTGAGCCCCTCAGTTCAAAGTTATGGTTCATGTTAGGGCCATAGTTGAGGTTTGCTTCTTAGTTAGCCTGATAGGAGGTGCTACCTGAGTGGTACTAACCAGGGCAAAAAAAATCCCAGTGCTTTCAGGTATTCATTTAGTGCTGCTACAGTACCAACTGCATCAACCACACAAACCACCAAACCTGCTTTAAATTATGGTGACAAAAATTGCTAAGAAGAACAAATACACTTTATGCCCACACTTCTCCACTGGTACACAGAAGAAAACAGATTACGTGTTAATTCTTCCTACAGACAAATCTGTTTAAAACTTCACATTCCAGCAGCCATTATAAATGGTTTGCTACTGCCACACAGGTGGCATTAAGCATATGCAAGTTAAACCCAGTAATCACCTGAGCTGAAGTAATGCAGCACCAGCCTGAAGTCAGCCAATCAGACATAATGTAACACTTGTGTCGAGCATGGAGAGAATAGTTCCCTGCAGATTCTTTTTTGTTGACTTTAAAAAACACTTGAAGTTCAGACTGAGCTCATACTTCAAAGTGTAGTTTCAAAACTTTTTAGACCTTAACAGAGATCTCACTTTGGGTGTGTGTGTGTGCGTGTGTGTGTGTGTGGGCTCACTGCCCCATGCTGTGGGTTCCAGTCCTGTTATTTCAGTGACCATTAGAGAGATGGTGACCACTTATACAGCAACACACACACACACACACACACACACACACACTTTCACACCAGGAAAGGCTTCACATACACAGGCGCACACATACATACGCACACACACACACACATAAGAGCAACATCTACGCATGAGTTCACGCGCACAGTAGGAACTAAATGTTATACATTTGCTTCCTGTAGCTGAAGTCCTCTCCTGCAGTACGGCAGCTTGCTGGTTATCCACTTCCCTGTGACTGGAAGGTGACCAGTTTGTGCAGAAGGCAGAAACCTCAGCGAAACCAGACGCAGCAAATTGAAAGACATAGTGAAATTTATTCAGACAGTAGATACTGACATCCATGATACAAGGTCATGCACAACCTCTCTTATGCAGCGCAAGACACTGGTTTGTCGTTACCTTCCGAAACAACACAGATGAGTGCTCTCTGATCTGGTGCCCCAATCAGCAGGATGATCTCCTTATGTATTATGTCTACAAGTAACATTTTAAATTTCGGTATGATTTTATTCCAGGGATGTCTACATGGGAAGAGTTTTGTATTCTACCAAGTGCTAAAAGGTCAACAAAATACTTTACACAGTACAACCAAAGAAAAAAGCCTACAGCTTTTTGTCCAACCTTCTTATCGGCTTTCTTATTGTACAATCCCTTCCCCTAAAGCTGACTCACTGAGGAAAGTGCTGAAAATGTTGTGTTCACCTTATTATAGCAAACAATAGTCGAGGCGTTAACCTCTGAGACAAATACAATGCATTTCCACGTGATTCACCAAGAGAAAGTTTTTAATGTGAAACAAGACCAGCAGGAAGTGATGGCGGTAACTTAATAAAGTCCAATATGGCTATGATTGTCACAACGTCCACCTGGTTCTAGTGCCACATTTACAATCTGCTCTCTGCCTTTGCCACATACTAATTCTCCTGTCATTTCAGACCCTGCCACACCCTCCTGCCCTGCAGTTACCCCTGTGTTTCCACCATCTCCCATCACCTGACCTCCGCCGCCCACCTGCACACCTGTTCCTACTTCCACATTAGCCTTGCAGCCCACCTATTGGCCCATTCCCAATCCCTAACTGGATAGCTTTGTCTCACCTTCCTTGTCTGTCTGGTGTTGACTTTTGCCTGTTTCTGACCACGAGCAGAACTGAACTTTTAACTTTACCTGCCCGGTCTCTGAGCTGTGCTTTTGGGTCCAGACCTTGTAACACTGAGCCGTTACATCGATATGGACAACATTCAGTTCTGAAAATGAACAAATTACCTTTCAACTGAAATGCATCATGATCAACTTGGAAGTGTTCAAAGACTGACAGGTTGATCGACAGGTTTTTGGTCCCGTTCTAGAGTATCATTGGGCTGTTGGCTGGTTTGTTTGTCACTACTATAGAAAGCACAGAAGCTTGTTGAAATAAAGTAGGAAAAATATCAAATAAACAGGATAAGGATGTGAATAGTAATTTTGGGTTAATCTCGTGTGTTATCTTGCAGGTTGATTAATATATTTGACTGTGTATACAGATTAACAAGGCGGTGGTGAGCTTGTGGTTAGTTATTCATGTCAAATTCCAGTAAAGTAATAGGACTGCACTTTGAGCAGGAAATCTCAGTATTTCTCTACACTGCTCGGATGTTTCTGGCCTCATTGCTCTCTTTGCCCTCCTCTTTCTGTGTGTCAGTGTTTCAGTAACTATTTGAACTTGTGGTCATGGGTCACCAACTGCTCTGGAACAGCCCAATTTCTCACTCTGAAAGATACATTAGTTCCTCCCCTGTACTCCTACTCTTATTTTACTGTGTATGTCCTTGCAGCAGTTTAAACAAAAAAAGTATCTATACTCACAAATAACATTTACTTTATATTAAGAGAAAAAACATTTCTTTACCAAACAGCACTGACATTGAAATCTTATAGTCCGGGACAGTTTATTTATTCACTCACATTCTTCATTCATTCAATTATTCTAACTACTGTAATTATGTAAAAACGAATAAGGGTATGGGGTTGGAAAGTCTTTGGATAATCCAGTTTTAAACAGATTTTTAAATTTTAGTGGCACATAATGTTTACAGCGGCACAGTGGTGCAGTGGCTAGCACTGTCGCTTCAAAGCAAGAGGGTTCTAGGTTCAAACCCACCCTTCTGTGTGGAGTTTGCATGTTTTCCCTGTGCCTGCATGGTTTTCTCCTGGTACTCCAGCTTCCTCCCACAATCCAAAAACATGCAGGTTAATTGGTGACTCTAAATTGCCCATAGGTGTGAATGTGAGTGTGAGTGGTTGTCTGTCTCAATATGTCGGCCCTGTGATTGACTGGCGACCTGTCCAGGGTGTACCCTGCCTCTCACCCAATGTCAGCTGGGATTGGCTCCAGCACCCCCGCAACCCTCTAAAAGACAGATAATGGATGGATGGATAATGTTTACAATGATAATGGGGGGCACATTTACTTCTCAACATTCTCAGAAATAGGCTACCATTGATTTTGCCTGCTGAAATGACGACTGTTATAATAGCTGTAGCTAGAGAGCTGATTAAGCTAATGTTAATGAGTTGGCCATCTGCAGGTGACTTTTTAGTGTTTCCAACAAGAACCCTCTAAAGGCTGGATATATACAGTATGTATATGTACATATACGTATGTATATATATATATACAGTATTTATATATAATGTATATATACTATATACAGTATATATATTATATAATCTATGGTAATGGCTACATCCATGATATTGTGCTAAAAGGCTGTTAGCCTGGGACATGTAACTTTAGCCTCAGTCAGCATCCTCACCAGTTGCTGATCCCTGTAGACCCTGTATGGAAAGAGTGGCATTATTGTGTTGCAGTGTAGAACTAGTTAGTCTTTGTATCATAAGTATCATAAGAAAAAAAAAGTAAAATGCAGACTGTTTTTTCATTCTAACTTAAACCTGTTTAGCTGTTTAGCTTCCATAGTTGGACAAGCAAGACATACGTAGGTTAGATTTATACTTTATTGTTCATATTTTGAAACAATATGTTTCACTTTTAACATTACAAGAGTGATGGTTTTTAGGATGAGGACTGACCCATGTGTTTGGCAAAAGCAGGGCTCTCTAGGATAACGAGTTTGGCTAGGGTGGAGAGTATAAACTTTCCCAAATCCAATAAAGAGCAGGACAGAGCAGCTGTCATCGTAATCTTTCACCCCACAAAATGATGTAGTATGAAATGACACTGGCCTTGGAAGGAACACTGCAGCTTACATTATACAGTAGTAACCTCACTCAAACATTAGCGTGCCCAGCTAACTGGCTTACTGCTGAGAAGATAAACACACAGTTTAATCAGTTCCTTATGCTTTTATGTTTATATTTCTGATTTTGGACAGGGTACAAAAACAAGCCACCATCCAAAGTCTTTATATACGGAACATATCGCTCTTGCTGCAGCCCCATGAACATCACTTCAACATGTAAATGAATCCAGATCTTGACAGGCCTATGATTGGACAATCGCTGTTCACAGGGTTTAGCGAACAGTCAAATTCCACTATTCCACTATAATTATTACTGTTACCCAGCGGAACAATTACTTTTAAATTTCATCATTCTGCTGCTTACTTTTAGGCCAGGGAAAAATAAGGCAAGAACTACCGAAATCTTAATTTAAAAACTGAGATCTTGGAAAGACCAGGAAATCACATCCATGATGGATCTATGTGTGTGTGTGTGTGTGTGTGTGTGTGTGTGTTAATTGTGCTCCTCAGTGTGAGTTTGGCTGTTTTTGTACTGCAGTTTTTGTGTATGTGCGCGTGTGTGCGAATTACATCCTTATCTTGTCCCAACAATAACCATGTCTCCAGCAAGACCTCTCGTTCCCACTGTAGGGAAATAGGATTAGTGTACACACACTGACTATCTCTGGCAAGGGTCAACACACACACACACACACACACACACACACACACACACACACACACACACACAGAACAGCCCAAGGCTAATATTGCTGCACTAAGAGTTCACAGCAGGATGTGACTATTAATGCTTTTCATTTTTCTCTTGTTGCACAACAGTGGCTGATAGCATATTGCTGTGAAGTCAATAAATAGGTGCAGTCATTTAACCCTTAGGTGTGCACAGTCTTATGCATGAGATATTAGCTGGTTTGCCCCCCGTGTGCTGTCTCTGTCTCATATATAAGATGCAAAACTCCTCAAAAGAATAATAATAGCACATGATGCAACAGTTTGTGTAGGTGTGATCCTGAGCAGAAACCTCTGATTACCTCGGAGGCTATCGCTGCATTTGCACATCACAGGGATCTGGGAATAAAATAAATCTTCTGACAGCTGCTTTTAAATGTATGAACAGCAGAATGAGGCAGCAGGAGCCTTCACATGAGGAAAGTGGGCATGTGACCTGAAGGGTTGAAACGTGGGACCCGATAGGAAAATGTGGGAGGGGAGACTTAATAGTAATGGAGTTTCCTCTCATGGTGAAGGGCCCTTGAGCCACATATTTCACTGCAAATGCTCCAATTGAGCTGCTCAGTGGCTAAAAGCAGAAGACCCAGTCAATTGTCCTTGGATAAATAAAGGATATACAGAGTAAACAGTGCAAATAAGAGATGTGAATATTTCCTTCCATATCTGTCTTGATATGTAGTAAGTTATTCAATAGAGAGAAGGTTAGCAATTAAAAATAACTTGCTTTTACCCAATGAGATCTTATTAGAAAGAAAAGTGGTACAGACTTGGTATCCTTTGGAGTCTGGTTGGGAACCTCACAAAATCTTGTGTCAATCAACTTATCCTGATTTAAAAACTACAGTTCTATCAAAAAAATTGCCTTCAAACAAGTAACAATTTGTATTTTCCCATCTACAGCATTCAATGCGAATGTAAGCAAGGCATCACTGTCCTCTCTTTCTCTTGTCAAAGCTTTTTGGTTTCCACCTGGAGGGTGTTCTTTGATGCCAGATCTAAGGTGTAGGCAATGTAACATCCAGGGCCAACTGGGCTCCAGCCCCCTCTGCCAATTCGTTCTTTGTATTATCTGTCACCACTGTGACTTGTTTGTTCTCCGTTTCCTCCCTCACATGTGCATCTTGCAGCACTGTCTGAGTGTTATTGTTCCTGTGTGCTCCTCATTGAACTCTCCTGTCTGCAATGCAGTGTTTTTTGTAATGTGATTGTTGAAGGTGTCAGTAGCACATTATGTGGTCCATGGTGCATGCTGTGCAGCTTTCAGAGAACCCCCGGCCCTCTCATAACTTCCTCACTTGTATTTTGTGTGATCTGCTGCCTATCTGAATGAAATCATACAATGATTTCTGTTGTAATTCATTTTTTTTCTATTTCCATTCTTCTTTTTGATACCAAGGTAGACATCTGTAGTTTTATTGTGTATGTTTGTTGTGGGCAATGTTGCAAATCAGTGAGATGGACTTATGTCAGTATTGGATTTAGAGAGTTTTTGCTATTTTTGTTTTATTTCATTGCTACATATTCCACAGTAACTGACTTAAGTTTTGTGTTCAGATCGCAGAGTTCAGATAATTGTATGAACAGTGAGGTTTATTTATCCACTTTTTGGTGAAGGACATGCTTAATTTGATGTACTGAGTACAAATTTAAAGTAGTCCTGAATGCAAAAATGCAACCTACTTAACCACACTCAACACAGTCAGTAAAATATCTCCCGTTTTATTGCAGTTTGATGTGTTGAATCATTTCCCTGAAAGAGCACCACGGTCCATGTGCATCTTGCTTGTTATTATAGCTGAATAGCTGCTGATTAACCCAATGTCAGATTTCAGGAAGTAAGGACAGACATTTGGTTCTGTTTTTGCAAACCAGAATCTACTGAAGAATCTGATGTCATCTTGGAAGCATGGCCACAGGAAATTGCAATTAGCATGATGTATATTCTGCAGTAAGATCTCACCAAAAACCTCCCTGTTATGTTTGATTGACAGAAATTTTAATACAGGTCTACAGCTCGAGGGTGATGCAGCAGTTCTGTTATTTCCTCAAATCCTTTACCACTGCTGTGGATTTCTTAGAGGCACTAAAATCACATTCCTTAATTTAAAATCTTATTTAAAAAAAAAAGCTAGTGTGGTTTTAGATCAAAAAGACATGGACAGGATGCAAGCACAACACATGGATCAGTGCACTGCAGCCATAATTGGAGTGGTTTCATTGACAGATATTAACTCCCAGCTGTCCCCTGGACTGAGCACCAGACAAACAAGCATCAGCAGACAACGCGCTGGTGGATCAATTACTGTATGAGGAGCTCAGGATGATGTTAGACACCATCCAAATGATGGATCCTTACAGCTGAGTAAAGCTTGCCTACTTATTTTGCTGATTGCATGTCCTTTACAAATCAATCTGACATATTCCTCCTGTTTGTAACAGAGGACAGAGAGATTTCATGAAAGTTTGTGAAAAGCACAAAGCCTGACTGCATATTGTGGGTATAAATTATATATATATATTTTCTTTTGTTCTCCACCCAGAACTGGATATGAAAGGACTATAGCATTAAATGGACACATTATTTTAACTTGTCTCTCATCTACAAAAGTACTAATGTGGGACAACGTGTCAGTGAATGTCATATATATCACCTTTAAACATTTCTTTGGCATTTCTGTACTGCAATTTCCTGTTATTTCCACTGAAAAAATTGATACAATATATCTGTAATAAGCACATTGTCAGCAGGTAATACATTGGCTGTGCCAATATTATTTGCTGATTTTTGCTTAACAATATTTCAGGATCTAGAATGTGAGTCTTGCATGAGACCTTTTGTTCTTTTTCTGTTGTGTGACAGATGCAGTTATGCTGTCTAACTGCTTTCCCCTTCAAACAGCTGAAATGAATAAAGCAGAGGATTGAATAATGCATATTTGTACTGTGTGGATGTCTTCCACATCTTATTACATGTCGTGTTGTGGCTTGAATTTTTTTTTTCTTTTTTCCAGTGTGCTGGATCTGACCAGTCACTGTTTGGCAGGGAAATGTTTGAACACAGGGCTCTAAGCTTGAGCTAATACATGCATCAATATCAATACTGGCGAGTAAGTCATAGCAGCGTACGACAAGAAATCCCAACTATTGCTCTAAAGCTTTTGTTTACTGTTGAGTAAGCTACACTTAATCTGCATTAGACAGCGCCTGATTATCATTGTGATGCTG